>VXBU01001337.1:134101-249597 GCA_013400315.1 Bombycilla garrulus
AAGTACTTAATCAAAGACACATCCTGGCTGAAAAAAAAAAAAAAAAATTAATAAATATATATTTCCTTCTTACCTTCTCCTTGGTTCTGGAGGAAAAAATGTCACTATGCTCAAGGGGAAAATCACATAGGTTTGGTAAACTTAAAAGGAAATATTTCAAAATGGGGGGAGAGAAAGAAAAAGGTTTAATTTGAATAGGTTTTGTTTTTTTTTTGGTGAATGAGAGTTCTCAATCTAAATTTAGCATTTTCTTCAGAAGCATCCTGCTCTTCTATAAATGACTGAGACTGTGTACACACAGGCCTTCCTGAATGTGATGTTTACTTGCAGATGCCAAGATGTCCTTCAGACAAAATATCTAACACAATATTATAGAAAGTGGATGCAGAACTAACTCTTGCTGTCAAGGACAGCCAGCTGGCCCCCATGTGTCCAAGCCAGAGAGAGATTCAGACTTGAGAGAAGCTGATGGGAGGTCCATCCTTCCCAAACTGCTAAGGCAGTGAACATCTTAAAAATTCCTCTGAGAGTGGTTTTGTTTAGAAATTTAAGAGTTTAAGATTTGTGCTTTTAATATGTTTGTGAAGTAACTGTGCCCAGAGTGTCAGCACAGGATGAAGGCCCTCTATGGAAGCCAAATTAGGTTTAAGTGGTTTTATGCACAAGAGCCAGAAGCTGTTTCTTGAGTGGTGACAGCACAAAGCAGTGAAGGAAATCAGGTCACAGAGAGCTGAGATAAGGTTTTGATATCTAGGACTCTCTATTCAAGGCACAAAAATTAGATCTGTTTTTGGGAGTGGCTGAGAACCCAGAGCTGCAGCTCCAGGAAGCAGCAAGGCAGCCTTTGAGAGGAGGTCAGACCCATAAAATACCACACATTGCGCTGCTGTGTTTTGCTTCAATAGTAACAGAAATCTAAAAATACATTTTTTTGTCATTTAAGTTTGCTGCAAAAACACAATTAATTAAATCTCTGTCTTTCATTTTCCAATGCTAAAACAGAAACACCAAATTTTTAAGGCACGGAGATGCCAAGCTTGATTGTAAATATTACAATACTTGTCTGAGAGCATTTTTCTGAGACTGTATTGAACAAGTGTCATCTCAAAAAGTGTAAGGTGGCAGAGATAATCTGACCTTAGAATTCATTTGTTTCTCCTTTGAGAAAACTTTCTTTCCCTCTTTATAGCTCTAAATGTCAGGTGAAATTTAACAGGATAAAAACTGTATTTTAAAAAATAGATACCTTCCTGCAAACTCTTGTCAGCATCACTGGAGCGTCTGTCATGTTAATATTTTTAATATAGACACTTTACAGTTGCAAAGAGAATCATGGAAATCAACCCCCACATGTCTCGGATTTGGAAATCAAAATTAACCTGATCATAATCTCAGCCACTGGATCTGAATATTTCTTGGTGATGATCTCCTAAAAGAGCTCTTCTACAGTATCTGAAGCTGATACTATAAACTCCAGAAACAGCCAACATTTGTTTCTACAAATAGTCACTGAAACATAGATATGTAGTGTTTCATGTTCACGTAGTTATTTTACATTTGAAATCATTGTTTCTGCATCAAAAAAACCTAAATATTTTTACTGGAAGTACTTTTACATTTGATGCTCCCAATTTTTATTTAACACTGCACTTATTATTCTTAATAGTTAGTATTATTATAATAATGGTTAACATGTTACTTGTGTCTTTCCTTTCTGTAAATTTGCATGCTTTCAAAGCTTCTGTAATTAAAAAAAAAAAAGGTAAAATAATCCCCCTGCAAATGAGGAGGGAACAATCTTCTGTTACACTAGCAATAATATATTTTAGGTTTTTATATACGGTATTGCATATATTAAGCTGAAACAGGCTTGTTCCATTCTATCACAGCTGTTTTTAGACTTCAGCTTTTCTCTCCCCTTCTTACAAATCTCTTTCTATTTCTTCTTTTTCAATTGCACCTCTTAAATACCTAGTGAGATGGAGGTGGTTTGTGTCTATCTCCTGCAGACACATCCTTCACAGCAAGGAGTAATTGGTTCTTTTGCTTCTCCATCCTCTTCAGCTTGCTCTGTGCCTTCTAGGATTACTCTTCCTTCCAGCTGCTGTTCTGAATGTTCTCTCCCTTTCTAACATTAGCCTTTCTCCCATTCCTGATTTGCATACTGTTCTTTGGGCTCCTGCACGCCGTTCTAATTTTCTGCTACATGCCATCCACTCACTTCCCCTCTGTCTGCAAACCCAGGTTTAGTGAGCTTTGTGAGATCTATTTAATCACTAAAAAAACTGTGCAGTCCAGCAGTAAATGTAGTATGTGTTCCAGAAGACCTACAAACAAGTTTTACTTGGCACTCACAGCAATGAGGTAAGAGGATAAAATGAGTTTGTGGTCACATTACCAGACCACCAGCAGAGAGTTATGAGAAAGCTAGACTCATTTTAATTAGGAAAAATATGAAAAGTTTACATGAGAGCCATCATTCTGGTCTTCGATGAACCACAAGCTGTAATTATAAACCCTAAGTATGAATTTTCTTAGCTTTATTCTTGGATTTTTATATCACTGTGTGAAACAAAAGTTGCACTTCTTTAGGTTCAAAGTATGCCTTTATTAAAAAAACATTTTTTCCAAAAAACCCTGCAGGAGATTGGACTTGATAATCTGCATGGTCTCCTCTAACTCCAAATTGGTCCATGCCATACTATAAATCTGTGCAGTATAGGTTTTTAAGGTTGATTTCTATGTAAGTAGAACTGTACATCTTAAGAATTGAAACCTTTGTCTTGTATAAGGGGCAAATTAAAATCTTCAGCATTTCTCTAAAACAGTTCTGTCCGCAGGAGTTGTTTAATATTTGATTTTTATAGTGATCTTATGATAGGATGGACTGTTGCTTATCCTGAGTGAAGGTGATTTCTTACCATGCAGGAGTTAAACGCAATTTTTTAGAATATTGCAATGACAGGATCAAACTTTTGCTTTGGGAACTTGCTCAAAAGATGATGAATTTTATAAAATATTCTCAAGTAACACAGTCTCTGCTATTTGTTTACATCAGCAAGGATATGGCTAGGTGGAAATGATTCAATGCTTTGCTAGAAAGCTGAAACTATCACCAAACTAGTTGGTATGAGTCTGTGGCATAGTGCTATACCTTGCTCAATCATTAGTAACCAGCCTGGGTTCCAGTAGGAATGTAGCTCAATAAACATGGTGTGGTACCTGAATTATTTAGCCCCAAAACTGGGTTTTCTGACAATAGTGGGCCTGTCTTTGCTTTCTTTGAAGCTATAACTGTTTAGCACCTTCTACTTAGTGAAAACACAGACCTGTATTTTCTAAGAGATGTGTCACCTCTTCACCAAGTACATCTACACCAGAATCTATAGGAAAGTATAATATAAAATCTGAAAAATCATTACTATGGTAGATTTAACAACTGAAGCAGTGGAATTGTGGGACCTGGAGTAAACTTAGAGTGGAAACCTGGCTATTCTATGCAGGGGAAAACTCCCCTGAAGGTGAGGGGGCATCTACTGGATAGCCTTTCTCCTGTACCTATTCCTTATGCAGTGGCTGTCCTGATACAACACTGCCCATCTTTAATAATTCAGTGATTTGGACACATGCGAATGTAAGATAACCAAAATCATTTCCTCCTACTGCTTGCTAAATTTCGAGTCTTTGCCAGCTTCCAAGAAAATGCAATGAGCTTGTGATTATTCTATCAGTGTACATAACTGCAGAGGAAGGGACAGGCAGTGACTGAAAGAATAGAAATCTTTTGTTGAGGCTGTTTACTTCAATTAGGCATTTGTGCTCTCACAGAAGTGACTGCTGTAAAGGTGCTCAATGTTATAAAATTCAGAGCACAAGGAAATCTGGATTTCCTTCTGTCAAAAATAATTTAGGTTATTCTACAAGTTGGCACAGGTTCAGGAACAGGGACTGAGAACTGTGTGAGGAAGACTTCTGTTCAGGATGCTCCAGTGCCTGCTCAGAAATTCTGCCTGTATGTACTTGGTTTTCTGTACTGGGTGTCCTGAAAAGCTGTCAGTGCAAGGCTGTGGATGAGCTGCTTAGTCTGCTGCCATCAGCATGTTCCATTGAACAGCATTTCTCCTCAGCTTCTCCCACTGCTGCTTTCCCTGCCCTCAGTGGGTAGGATTTGTTAGAGTAACCTGGCATGTTCATCAGTGTGACTGGGAGCTCAATAAAGCCCTAGGTCGCACAAAAGGAAAAAAGTTGCAATTTTTCTAAATTAAATTCCAAAGTAAGGTTTTTTTTTTTGGTCTTGCTCACATAAATTCATTTCTGTTCACAACCAAGACAAATTTCTAAAAGCTAAGGGACTGGTCCAAATTGCTTTTCTTGAAGAAAACAGAAGAATGCATTGTCTAAGATAAAGAAATGGAATCCTAAGACTTACTGTTTAAAAATTACATCCTGGACATGACTAATAATTAATTTCAGTGACTTATCTGTCAGATAAGACCACTAATTCTGAAAATATATGGTAATCCAATGGGTGTCTCTTTCTTTATTATTTTTTTTCCACTTCAGGCTAAGGAATTAACATTTATTTTGAAAATATATCTTGCTTCCCTGAGTTGTCCTTGGAAGACAGTCCCTGGAAGAATTGGTGTTATGCATATTATAGACTTTTTTAAATCTTTAATTATTTCCTTATGCTTCTATCCCCATATGTGATCTGTGGTTTTACTTCTCATATTTGCATTAGTCAGAGAACAGATTTTCTTTTCTGAGTTCATTCATTTATGTAGCTCTGGACAAATTTAGTTGGAGAGCTGCAGACTGACCATAGGAAACACCACGGAAATTATTAGTGTAAAAATTCACTAGTCCTGATCTGCTCCTTGAAAGATTAGTCCAAAAACTAAATGTTATTGAAAACATTATTTATAGGAGTAAAGTTTGCTGATTCCTTATTTTAATTTCTGAAGGTGACATTTCCTCTTCACCCTTTTAAAAAATTTTCTTAATATTAGAGCTCTGTTCTCATCTGGTCCAAACTGAAATCCTTCTATGAAGTCAGTTAGATTGATTTAGATCAGCTGAGCCACTCCAGCTCCTTCAACATCCAGACCTTGTTCTTGCTCTCTGTGCTTCCAGCTGTGTGCTCCTGTGTACAATGGCCTCCAACAGCTCACTAAAAACTATTTAAATGTTTGTGCTTTCCTCCCTTAAAAATCCTCATGGATGAATGTCATTAACATAGTGTGGAAAATTCTGAGCCTTCCTGACTAGAAGAAATGCCTTTGCATCAAGTTTCAAAGAGAGCACTGTATATCAAACTTGTGTCCACCTTGTAAACTCATGGAGTCTACCAATGATCTTGGTTTCTACCAGACATAATTCTGGTCAGCAACATGAATTTTTACTCTTCTGGATTGCTTCTTATTGTAAATTTGATACAGATAAGTCAGACAAATTCCAGACTCTGCTGGCCCTTCTGGCAGACACCGGGATGTTCACTGTGTCATACCACAGGGCTGTTCTAGGTGACTTACATATAAAGATACATATTACATATTACTTTGTAAAACACTTCACTTTGAATTATACAACCATACATAGTTTTGGGACAGAAACCAGTGCTGAAGAATTTTCTGACAGATTTAATACTCTTGTAATTTAGAGAATGCAGAAAATGCACCTAATTTGTGTGCTTTATGTGTGATATTTCAGGAGTAGCCAAATTGTGTAGTTCGCTTTGTCACTTGGCCAACATTCTCATTCCTTGTATGTGCTGTAGGTAATGGTTGCTTATGGATTCCTTACCCATACAGCTTCCCAGACTTACACAATGTAATTTCCTGTTTATGGGCCAACTAACCCTCGATTGCAGAGACTTACAGAGTGGTTTAATGGCCCACAAGGTGTGGTTTAGCATAACTAGAGGCAAAATGAATACTACTCTCTTTCCATCAATTGGATAGATGCTTAAAAACAGTAGCAATTTTAATATCAAATATCTTTGCCAAAAATCTCTGTAAAAAGAAGATTTGTTGATTGGTTATCAGTTCAAGATGTCCTAGAGTATTCAGAAATATTTTCATAAACATTAAGCAATTACTGTACTTGCCTTAGTTGGATTTTTATGTCTTATAATTGCAGTTTATGAATAATTTAATGACTCTTAAATGTTCACTAAAAACATCATGAAGACTGAAAGTATAGTGAATATTTATAAAAAATCTCTAAATTTTTATGGTGCACTGTTAATTTCCTTGTTCTGTTGCTCTAAGGGCCCATGCTGGTTTTCAGTACTATAAATTCTTTTATCCTGACATTTTTTCTTCATTATACACACAAGAGTGAATTCTCATATGCATGCTTCCTCCCTGCTGAAACCACTTCTGTGAAACAAGGCCAGAAAGAAGAGATCCCAATTAACTCTGCAGCTAAATTTAGTAGTAAAATACTTTAAAAAAAACCCCTTTACATACAGATCTAGATTGGTCAGGTAATAACTGACAGTCCAAAGAAATATTAAAGCGTGTTGGGTAAATTATTCATGTCTTTGAATATAAAATGGGAAATGCTGGTTTGTGGTAAGTAACTATGAGCAGCTGCCTTGGCTTCTCAGAAATGCCTCTAATCTATCTTCTTAAACTCTATCTGTTTTTCTCCCCAAAAATGAGGCTTGAAAAACAGATAAACTTTAAAGCACTTTACAGGAAAAAACTTCTGATCATTAGCAGAAGACATACCTAGTTTAAAGAAGGTCAAAGACTTCTAGAACTGGAATGTATCTTATCCTGTATGGAGAGGGAATACCTTTAGCCTTTTGCTATATAACTTTTGCTCTTATCAGTTTGAAAAACCACAGCCATGGGGGGATGATCGTTTCTAAATTGTATATCCCTTTCTTGCAGCTCCACATAGACAAGCTCTGAAACTTTTCACTCATGGTGATAGTTTCTTCTGTGAGAAATAACGAGCAAGCTCATTTTACTGGACACTAGAAATAAAATTGCCTTGCTGTGGCCAGATTTCAGAAGAATTTACCTGCTTTTCAAAATTTTATCCATCGTTCTTTTTCCAGATTTTATCAAAGTTCCAGCCCTTAAAAACTGAACTAGTCCATTATCTGCTCCAAGGGTAAATAGCCACAGAGAGTCACATGCCCTGTTACATCCTTTAATGTCTACTGACAAGAGCCATAGTCTCCAATAAATCAGAGAGGCATTTTCATGCATTTAACTGCATTTATGTATTTAAATAAGGGGTTTTGTTTCATCTCACTTTGGATGTCCAGAAGTTGGGTATTCTGAACTGCATGTCTAGATGTCATGTCTAGGTAGACAGGGGAGAAAAAAGCAGGATGACTTTGCTTCTGGAACTGGTGATTTGTGGTTCCTACCCTGAGATTAAACCAGTCCTTTGAGGGTAAGGAGCTCTTTGTTAATTAGGACAGTGAATTTAGCTAAAAGTTAATTTTTAAATAGCGAAAAATACATAAGATAAATTCTGTTCTCCATGCCAAGCTCTGAAGGCAGAAGCTGTGCAAGAATTGTTTCGTATGAAGAAAATATTAAAGGAATTGTAATCCCAGAGCACCACACATTAAGTCTTTGGTCTCATGAACTATTTACCCTTTGTCCCTAGCCGTGGCATTGCCTTTGATAGTGTTTTTAAACATTCGATTTCTGAAATTAAAATAACAGCATATGCAAAAATTACTTATGATAATTGGATTTAATGTACTGTTCAATTAATCTTATACTGCTAATGTGACTTCTCATGAGATGGGGATGTAGAAGTAAAATAAAGTTGCATAGTACCTAGAAATTCAAAAGAACAGGGAGGAAAAAGAGAACCACTCTAAACATTTACTTGAAACACTCAAAAGCTTAGTTACAACATTTAGATGGGCAATTTTATAATCATACTCAGGGGCTGGCTGCTTCCTCTCATTTCTTCCCAGTGATGCACAGTTCCCTGTCTTCTGTGCTGAGGACAAGCTATGCAGACAGGCATGGCGAGTCTACTGCACTTTTGACCTGCTGGTTGCCTTTGTTTCCTGTCTACCTGCATTAATTTTGGTTCATTTGCACAAGTCTTCATGCACAATAAAATAAATATAATTGCACAGTGTAGCTTCTGCATGCGATTAAGTTGAATAATTAACAAATATTTCTCCTTAATTTCTTTATATAGCTTTTACATGCAGAATAGTTATAAAAAGCAAGAATAACGCCAGAGGTCCTGCTGCTCTAGGTCATTTGGCTTTCAGACTCTGAAGCTAGCCTCTCTTGGGAAGGTCTGCTATCTTCCAGTGGAAGGCAGGAGGAAATGAAAACAACCCTGTGGAAAAGGAAGAGAGGAATATTTTTCCTTCCTTGCTGGATTATATTCCCTTAAGGCTCAGCAAAAGTCTGTGCTGCACACCGAATATGCAATAGGTGGTTTTTCTACTGCTAATTCTGTGGTAATAACCCAGCAAGATTAAAAGCTAATAGGCTGCCCATGTGTTCAAAATAGTCTTCCAAAAACAGATTTTAAAAATAAATGTATTCCAGAAGATGAACTGAAAAGAGACATTTTTTTATATCCTAATTAGAAAAAAAGGCCAAAACCTAAATTGAAATTGATGTGACTTTTTCTACTGAATTCAGTTAGAGTAGAATTTTAAGAAGCAATTCTTTAGAACTGTGCAGGAGATGTTTATTATTAATGCAGAAGCAGGTTCATGGCAAATCCAGATACCTGTGGACTATCTGCTTTTTCACAAGTGTAACAGAATCTAATAAATAACTACTGAATACTACATATCTCCATAATTCTGTTTGTGGACATCATTACATCTGAATGTAGTAAAAAGGTTTGATGGCTTTTCTACCTAAAAATCTCTGTATTAATAGGTCTTTTGCTGCCCATCTATACCAACAAATATCAGTGGTACTGTCTTCTCCTTTGGCAGTTTACATTCACTTCTGTGCTGTTGCAGCTCCTTCAGCAGTTTTTGCATTCCTTCTGTGTTTCGCTTTCCCTGCAATCCATGTGTTCCTTGTAAATTTTTCTGTTAGCTTTTTCTTGATTGTTTCTTCTTGGGGTTTTGTGCAGCAATTCATAGATACTCCCTATTCTTTTTTACCTTTCAGTAACAAGTATCTCTACCTTCCCTTACTGCTGAAGTCCTTCCACTCCTCTCCCTGTAGAGGTGGTTTCTTTCTTTCTCTGTAGACCTCACTTCCTATATTCCTATATTTTTTTATTGTGCAAGACATTGTGTCCAACAAAAATACTAATTGTGGTTGGCTAAATGTAATCCACCATCTGCGGAATTTCTGTCAAAAAGACAGGCTAAGCAGTGGCTGACAATTAAGCAAAAAGGTGTTTAACAATCACATGAAGAACATTAAAGTAAAGGTATTGCCTGCATGTCTGTGCTGTTATGGTTTTTTCAGAAAATGCTTTATACTTTCATACATAAACAAGGGGGAAGCCATCCTCCCTTGTTCACTGCTGGGGTCCAAAGTGAGCATTTTTGCATGTGAATCACTCTCTCTTTTGTATAATTTTGTTATTAATATTTTGCTGTTATTATTCTTTTTTTTGTTTCATTGCTGTTTCCAGTAATTTGTTCTTATCTCAACCCATGATCTTCACCTTTTGTACCTCCAGTTCTCAATTCCATCCCACTGCAGCAAGAAGGGGGAGTGGGAGAGCAGTGTGTGGAATTGGAGAGTCTTGGTGGGGACACTGATTTGGGGAATACAATTCCTAGACCACATCTGACTGCATAAACTAATGAGAGTTTATGTGTAAAAATCTTGCAGATGATATTATTCTGTCATCAATTTATCATAATATTTGTGTGGCTTTGGGATGTATCAAAAGATAAGTTATTATTGAAAGGTTGTTATTAATGAATATAGTAAAACCAAATCTTTATAAGTACACCTTTATTTTGAAAGGTTTTTTGTCGAGTCATTAGTCTGTACAATTAATTTCAATCACAAGACCAGATTGCTCATAGTCTTGCCAGTTCAACAAATGAATATGATTTAATTTTAATTTGAACCATTCTAACATTTTGTTTTAAATAACAACTTTTTGATCTCTGAGTACATTCATAGCATGCTAACAAAAAGAAAACTGTTACTCTAGAAAAATGAAATGTGGTTAGCTTTTCTCATACGGATGCAATAAAGACCATTTCTGGTGGCTTGACATTGCACAGCTGAATAGTTTTTGACAGGGAAAATAACTATAGTTTAGTCTGAGCTTTGGCAGTACTACAAGTTATTAAATATTTGCAGTAATCCGGTAAGTGAAACTTTATTATAGGCAGGTTGCTTCAAAGTGTATTATCTCCATAGTTACAGACATTTTCATTATGTTGGCCATTTTCTATATGGAGGCACTCTTTGTTCCTTTATTTTTATATTTTTTCACGGACTGATCACCGGTCTTTGGGAAGTTTTCAGCTTTCCTTATTTCTCCTCTTTTATAAGTAGGTTGAAGATTTTCTGAAATACACAGAACAGAATAGTCTGGCAAACAAAAACACCAAAGCTCAGAGCTGCTGTTCAAATCAAGTATATTTAAGTTCACTTGTGGGGTTCTTTTTTTTCAATATTGAGTTTTATCAAGTTCTTTCATGACTTTATTTCACAAAAATAATACAGTATCACTCTGCATATGTAATCTTAGCCGTCTGTTGGACTTCCACTTCCACACATGATAGCTCACCAGTCTTAATGTACATCTCTGCTGCTGCAGTTGGGAATCTGCCTCCGTGTGCAGATATGGAAAAGGGAACACTTGTGTGGGAGCACGTGGCATCCAGCGCAGATGTGGGGACAGCCTGCGACAGTCTGACCAGCAGAGCTCTGGCACTGCCGTGGGAATGGTTCCAGTGCCACCTGCCAGAGCTGTTCTAGCACATCCAGGATCTCAGGGAGCATCCCTGCCGAGAGTTGTTGGTGTCCTGCAGGTGCACCATCTGCTCCAAGTGCTCTCCAGCTCCACGTTGGTAACTCCTATCTCCTAGCAGAAAATCACAGCCTCCGCTACTTCCCTTCTGGCCTGCAAAGCACCCTGAAGGTGAGGTCACTGTAGCACGTGAAAGGAACCTTTTGGTTTTGACTAAAAAATACCTGCTCAGGCTTGTTGCAGAGACCTGATTGAGTAAATCTTACAGGGAGGTCTCGACTAGGTGAGCTCCACCTTTCTTCCAGGGCACATATCAGGATTTGAAACAAAAGCCTTCACGCTTTGCAGAAGGAAAAATGGAACCCTGTTCTTGGATTGAATGCACAGAAAATGTGAAAAAGGAAAGGGGAAAGGATTCACATGATGGAATTGTCGTGCTGAAGCAGGAGAAATCTGTGAATGAAGGTGAGACAACTGAGTGATGTACATACAGGACAAGAGTAATGAAGCATATTAAATGTGAAATGTCCAAATCATGGTGCCAAAATATTTTACCAAGTTCTTCCCATATAGCCATGTGTTTCCTTAATCAAAATTATTATAATTAATGTCTCTTTGTAGTGATCAGTAAACTCAATCCACATGTAGAATGTTTTTTTTTCAATAGATGCTTTTTCATTAGTAATTGCAATCATTTTCTGTCATACATAAATGTGACATGAGGTGTTATTGAAGGCAAAAGAAGGAAAAGGTGAGTAATGATCAACTTAAAATTCCAGCAGTGTTAGGTGAATAGTGGGAAACAGACTAGAGAGTGAACATTTTTCAGAATATTATTATTTTCAGAAACAAAATAAATTCCTCCATTAGGTACTTTCCTCATGTTTCATAGAATCTGATTTGTTTTGTACTACAGAGAAGCATCTTCTGTAAAAACAGAAATGGAAAAAAAAATGGACTGTATACAGTGAAATAACCAATGCTGAAAAAGTTATTGAAAATCACTAAACTATTGGGGGCCATCTTATAAATATGGCAAGCTAAATATGAGAAGTTATGTGATCTTATAAATGGCAATTTTTTATAAGGTAATTCTGTATTACATTTAAAAATAATGCACAAATAATTCATTCTGGTTCTTATGATAAGAAATATTTTCTTGGGCCATAATAGTTTTTATCTTGATTGACATTGCCATGGACATGAGAGTTATTTTTCAGAATTATCTATGGAATAGATAATGTTAAACTTTCCATTCATTAGAGTAATCAAATATTTTTCATATGGTGGACTGCTTTGTATAAGCCCGGTCTAAGGACTCCTGTTGTGGAAAAGACCATGTAATTTTATGCTGTCTATTGAGGCTTTTAAAATTTAATTATCATGCTTATGGTGCAAAGTTACTCTTTTTCTTGATATTTAAAAGGGGCCAATATTAGCTTTCCAGAGTGTTTCTGCTTAGTTGAAATTGTCACAATTTTACAGAAGTCAATTAAGTATTTAGTAGAGCTGCAGAAAATTTTACAACTGTGTCTAAATTTTAAGACAGCTGCTTATGTTTTCTGTTATTTTTAACAAATACTCATAAGAAAAATACTTATTAATTTTGTAAATCCTGAATGGATTTAATGAGGGAACTTAGCATGACTCATAGTGTCACAAATCTAAGGCTTGAATATTACAAAGTAACTGCAAGTAACACTTCTGCCAGGTAGCTGGTAGGTGATAAACTGAGGGACTGGTTGGAAGAGGACAGGGCTGAGCTTTATGGCAATCATGATCACAGTTGAAGGATGGTGATCTCAGTCATGCAGAGCAGGGTGAGGCAGGGGAAGGTGAACCTTTGTACTGAGCTGAGAGACTGGTGCCAGGTTACAAAGGTCAAACGTTTAATAACACTCTTTTATCTTCTATTCCATGTGTGAAGGCAGTCTAGGAATCCAGCTTTGATAAGGAAAAGCAGAAACACATATTTCGCTGCGCTTTGATTTTGGATATTTTATGTTTCTTGACTCTAATACTACAGCCTCGAGAAGTGCCATGTTCCTGACTCAACAACCTAACACAGAATTGTGACCTAAATATCCACACTGCAGTGCACTGCGTTGAGGGAAAAAAAGGAGGAATCAATTCCAGCTATTGCAGTTGCTCTGGACTCCCTGGTAGAAAATAGAATTTTTCTGTCCTGATTAGAAAAATTGCTTAAATCTGCAGGAATTTCTGTGCTCTGTAGAGACTCTTCCACACATTCAGATAATGTCTAGTCATAAAAACACAGCCCTCCATCAAACATTATCAAACTAATATCGTAATTAACTGTATTGGGCTTGGCTGATGTGGAGTTAATTTTCCCACAGCAGGCCTCTCAGTGCTGTGCTTTGTATTGGTAGCTAGAAAGGTGTTGATAACACACCAGTGTCTTGGCCGTTGTTGAGAAGTGCTCACTCAGCCTCAACCTGGTCCCTTCAATATTTTCCCCTTAGTAGCTGGCAGGTAGTTGACATGGTTTTTGGAGGTAACATATCCACAGCAGCTGACCCGAACTGCCCACAGGGATATTCCATACCACGTGGTGGCTGCTCAGCAATAGAATCTAAGAGAAAGAGGAGGAGGAGGGCATTTTTTATCATGACATTTGTTTCTGGAGCAATTGCTACGTGTACTGAGGCCTTGCTCCCCAGGGGATGGCTGGATACTCTCTGCTGATTGCAAGTAGGCAATCAATCTTTCGGTTTTCTTTGCTTCTGCCTGTGCAGTGTTTTCTTTTGCTTTATTAAACTGCCTTTTATCTTGACCAATATGTTTTCTTCCATCTTAGTTTCTCCCTGCCCTGTCCTAATGAGGAGGAGAGTGACACGGCAGCTTGCTGGGCAATTGGTGTCTAGTTGAGGTCAATACACGATCTAAAAGCGTGTTACATGTGTTTATGGGCTTCTACCCATTTCTCTCCAGCTCAAAGTCACCTAGTAAAAGTTGCATCCAGACTAGAAAAAGGAAATAAATATTTAAATCCTCAAATTAAAGGCTGTAAACAGAGTACTATGACAAGCAATCCTTCTCTGAAGGTCATGAATATATGAGCACAGGAAGGAGCAGAAAAGGACCTGCACAGAAGTTTTGTCCTTCTTGAAATTGTAGCAAAACCCTGCTGGCTGCAGCAGCACCTACTTTTTTTCTAATTTATTTTTTTAAGCTCCTCAGCAGTAGATTGGTGTTCCTATGGAAGATACATACATGGAAATCTGGATGGTGTTGCCTTGAAATCAAGAGAGGATGTGTGGGCTCTTGCTTTGCATCATCCTGTAAGAGACCTCATCTCCACTGACACAGTGAATCCCTTGAGATTAGCAGCTGACTTCAAGAGTTTTAATTTTTTGAAATGGAATTACCATGACAACCCCAAATGCTGCCGCCACCCTCCATTCTCTCAGTGGAAACACAATGGTCCCATCCTATAGATCGTGTGTTCATATGGGTAGGAACCAGCAATTCCTTTGTATATTTTACATGACCTAGCTTGGTGGATCTCCATGCTAGGTGATTCTTTTCCAGATTAATGAAATATTAATATTTAGCCACAAGTAAAATACCTCTAGTATGTTTTGATGTTCAGTTGCATGTGCTTTTTTATCAGTTTTTTAAAAAATGGCAACACGGGATTAATATAGTGGGTCCCATCTATAAACAATGGGACACAGCTCTGTGAATGTATTCAACACTTGTGCAAATCAGAAAACTGGGAGACTTTGTTCTATATGAATGAATATTATTAACCCATATTTCCAACTAATTTATATTTTGTCCCAATAAGATTTTCAGCACATTCTGTAACAATAGTTAGTTCTCAAAGCTGATATAATCTGCGAAAACAGATTTACTCAGAGAAATGAATCCTTGCTCAATTTTACCATAGGTCAGCCTGCTTATGGAGAAGAGAGGGAGAAAAGGAGAGAGGAGAGTGCATCTGTGGCTGAGGACTGCATTTGCTGTTACTGAGGTTGGCGCCATGCACTTTTATTTGCTAAAAGTTCTTTGACCTGCAGACTAGAACATGACTTAGTAAAAGGTCATGCAACTCATCTGAAATGGTAATAAAATGAGTGAGCAGAAATTGCAAACATTTTGCGAGAATCCCTTTTTTCCCCTCTATAAGAATGGACTGCTTTAGAAAAGCCAATCCTGAGAAATACAATCATGTGAAAGAAATGCATGTTTTAAGGCAAAAGCTTGTTCACTCACTAAATTTCCATGTCTTGAATCCTGAGTAGATTTAAACTTTCTCAGGGGTCTACAGAAACAAGTAATTTATGTTTATGTAAAGAGGAAGGGATTCTTTGCACAAGCACAGTGGTAATAGCTCTGGTATGTACTTCGAGGTCTGCAAAATTGCTTTTTCTGGGGAATGCAGTTTATGAAATTTCCATAGCTAAGGCCAATTTGCACAATCCAAGTAAATGTCTTGGGTTATTCTCAGAGGTCTAAATGGCTGAGTACACCAAACACACCTCATCCCACCAGGAGGCAGTCATGGAGGCCCAGGGTAATCAGTGTCTGCTCTTACACATCCCCTGAAGTCATCTCACTTCTGAACCCAAATTCATTCCCCATTCTCACAGAATTATAATTAGTAATAATTATTCTATGTAATAATATTGTATTGCTCAATAACACAAAGGCTAAGTTCAAACTGATTTCCAGGGAATCAAAATAAAATCTGCATAATCTTTAGGGTGGTGGCAAGTTCTTACACTGTGGGTGTGATGATTTTTTTCAGGATTTTGCATTGTGTTCTTCTCATTCAGTACACCCAAGGAAAGGATGGGAATTATACAACTTCCCTCCCCACTATACAGTGTTAAAAGACAAATATACCTTCTTTTTTTTAAGCTTTGCATTAAGTGTTCAGCTTTCACCTTCCATATTGTCCAACAATCTGCTAAAATTTCCAGCAGATACGTTTTCCAGTGAAGCCAAGTACAGAATGAGGTTTTCCAAAAGGTGAATGAAACAATCCATTGAAAATGTCAGTCAGAAGCCAGAACATAATTTTATTTGGTTTTTTTGATCCTTGTTCAGAATTCATATGATTAGCATGTGGCAAACTGTAAAATGAAGTGGAACAAAAGTGCCTGAAATAAATTTCACCTTGACCTGATTTCCACTTGACTGAATTTGTTGTAGTAAACCTGTGACACATAGTGGATAAACAGTAACACATGTCTGCATTCAGAAAAGAAGAACAGATGGTAAACACACTGATATAAGGGCTGTTACACAAGAGCTCTGTGTATAATTCAGAAAGGTCAAATCCCCTGAAAGATGAGACAAGTTTGATAAGGGAAAGGGATTCATTGACAAGAAGGAGTCAAGTGGGCACAACTGAAGCAGATAAGGCTTCCAGCTCCTCAGTGGGTTTCACTCAGAAGAGGCATCTGGCCACATCTGTCTTCTTATGTAAAAGTGCTGTCAGAGGTGTTATTCACTTGCTCTGAAAGGCGCTTCCTCAGAGGACAGCACTGCCGGCCCACTCATTGAATTTGTGCCACTGTTCTAAAACCCACCTCTTCTGAAATAGTAAAAACCATACTCTTTATGGTTTGGGAATATACTTTGAACTTCCAAAGATGTTGATTCCATAGACGTTGTCCTCTGCAGCACAGGTTATCTGTCCCACCTGTGACCACAGCTGGCTGTGACTGTGTTGGGTAAAGGACTTCAAGCTGTTTTTGGGTAGGCAACTGTCTTTGAATATCTTCCCTGCCTGCGTGTCCACTGGTGTTCAAGAAGGGTTACTGTCCTTCCTTCTCATATTGGGAACAAGCAAATTTTCCAGTGGCCACCTGGGGTAGAGTAATGAGTGGAAAAGAGATCTCCCAGATCCTAAGCAAATTCCCTGCGTACTCAACTGCCTTCTGTCAGATTGACACTGAAGGATTTGGTCAAGATGTACTTGATAAAGAATGGAGCTACTCAGCCTCACATATAGCTGAAGTATTCATGGCCAGCAAGACCAAAGAGGGAGACAAAGGAAAAATGAAAACTCAAATAAGAGGTCATTAGCCAATGGTGAAGGTGGTGGTGTTCAGCTCCCAGCCTATGCTCCAGCAGCAATTCAAGGTACTTAAATTTAAAAAATTATGTACATGCAAATATAATTTTATTTTCAATCACTTATATTTAATCTTTTGTCATTCTAAAATCAGAATTTTTGCTGCTCAGAAGGTATCAAAATATATCTAATAGGGAACATAGATAACAAGCAATTTAAGAGAAAGTAATTTTAAAGATTATGGAGAGGTTAGTTTTCAAAAATATTCAGACGAATTTTATTAAAATGTATTTCATGTTAAAATAGTTACTCTACTTTAAAGATACTTTCTACTGTTAAAAATGTACCTAGAGAGCATTATTTTTAAACCGTATTTTTTTAATCAATTCTTGGCAGGAGACTATAGTTTTAAAATTGAAGTTGCTCTGTTTAGGACTCACAGAAAACAGAGATGGAGTGAAAAATTAGGTGCTGAAGTCAGGCATGTTGAATGTTCAACTTGTATCTGTTTTCAAAAGTTAACAATGCCAAAGTCATCTCACTTGTGACTTATTTAACAGCTGTCTGCAATTGAGGATCCAAATTTAGTCTCTTATCACATCTTTTACTCATGGGGCTACTTCTTCCCTTGAAACAAAGGCAGTCCAGGCCAAAAAAATTTACAAACAGTACAAGTTTTTCTCTTCAGATGAAGCAGGGACCTTGCCTATGTTTCTGCCAAACAGAAACATCTCTTTACTCTGCACCAATGTGTCTGAAATTTCTTTGATGATTATACCTCCATGCCTAATGGATTTGTGGCCTTGGTACTTGTAGGATATAAGACAGGTAGAGGTGCTGTTCTGTTTTCTTTCCCATCTACTTAAATGATGGAAAACTCTCTTTATCTACCTTACATTTCCATCACTGACTTCTATTTGTCATATTTCATGGTGACTTTTACCTGTTACTTGGAGGATCCAAGACCAAAGTGCCCAGAATATGGCATATCTCTGTACTTCCTGGGAAATTTGCAGAGGAAAAATAAAATGTGCTTCTCTGTGCACTTCTCATGCTACAGCCAGACTGCATTTCCTGTGCACCTGCATCAACTTCTAATTTAGCTTCATTAATACAAACCACAGTTCATGTACTCTGACTCCAATTTTTTCGGTGAACTACAAAAAAATAAAAAAAACCAAAACTGTATGAGTAATTTTATAAGTGCATTTGTAATCTATACTGAACTAGATCATCATTAGTCATGGCTTTAGTCACAAATCCAACCTTCAAATAATGAATATTGAAGTGTTTATTGGCAATTTGTTGACTGAAATGTATGCAGAGAAGGTCCTAAATAGAAAAGCAAATCAGTAAAAATTTAGGTCTGCTTCTGAAGGATTTGGATAAAAGGACTTCTGACTTCATGTCAAAGCTTAAGCCCAGATTGAAATAAAGCATCACACAGTGTAGGTATTACATAGATGAGAAATCAATTCATTGTCATTAGCAGAGCAGCCGGCATGCCATAAAAATTCAGATTTCACTTTCTGATTCCCCTGGGCAGTAGTGAATATTTAGACTGTTAACATAAAAATCATATAACTCAAATATCAGATCTACAAGCAGTTGCTAAAAGCTGGCCATCTGAGAATCAAATTAGCATTTTTATACAAAAAATTTTAAATAACATTTAAACTCTCCAAGATAGAAGCATTTTCTCTGAGTGGGCATATATAGAAGAGGATGCCTCTAAGTTAGAAAATATAGAGGGCCTCTGGAATCAGACATGTATTTAACAATAGCAGTACGGTGTCATATTTCTGTAACAGCAAATTAACCTGAACGTAGTACTAGATGTATATTTATTCTATAAACCTGGAAATAGACTGTGATTTATTTTTTTTTCTGCCTCAAATGACATTTAAGAGAGAGGATCACTGGGGTTACCTGAATGCTGCTCTTTCAGAACCGCTTATTAGTTCTGTCTTTAAAGGTCACCAGTAAAGGGTAAAGTTCCTGGCTCTTTGTTTTTGAGAGTACTTTTCCCTTATTTTTATTTAATGGAGGATATTTCAAGTTTCTGTATGCCAACATAGGGATTTAAAAAAACATGGCAAGATAAATGGCTGTCTAATTTGCCATGTATTTCATAGAGAAACCATGTTATCAGTGTATCACATAGATTGTTATCAGTTTCCCAAAATGGACATGTCATCAAATGGCATATTTTTTCTGTTCAGCACTGGTATGTTCCATCTGTGCATCATACATCTTTATGGCTAGGTTGAATTAATTATCATTTCAGGCATAAGCTTATAGTAGGGAATATTACTGAATTCCTGTGAGGCCACATGAGGCTCACATTTACTTTTCAAGTTATTACCTTATCTCTAAAATTTGTTGATTTGTAATAGGAATGCAGGCTGGACAGAGAGAGAAGACAGAGTTCTCAAAACATTGCAGTGCAGTATGCAGCCATATCTGGTATGCAAGAATAGCAATCGATTTGGGGAGTATTCCAGGCAAAAGGCAGAAGAGCATGAAATGGTTCCAACAGAGATTCCAAAAGTTTAGGACAAAGCAATCACCCGTGGCTTTGAGAGGAGCCAGGATAATTCTGGAGGTTTATCAAGGGCAGAAACTCTCCATGTCTGTACACTTCACTCCAGTTCCCATCTCCATGGAATTGTTCCTTCCTGACTGCACAGCTGCTTGTGACTCAAAGTTACTTTTTTTAGTACCTAGAGACTGTTGAGGTGAGAAAGTACTTTGCTATCTGAGAAGCAATGAATTGACTGCTTGTAGACCTTTTTTACTTTGAAGTCAAACACAACTGGAATAAATTTTGTCACTGCCACTCTCATATCACCATCATTGCATGTAAATGACACAATCAGAATTTTAAAAATAACAAATCATAAATTAAGTCATAAACCAACCACGAACACCTGTGCCAGTTCTGTATTTGATCTATGGAAAATGTTTCTTTTGACCATCCAATTGATCAAGTAAAGTTAATTGATAAAGGTAATTCAATTGTTTTCCATTTTGGAGATAACTCACACTGCAATGAGGCCCAGATCAGAAAATGTTTCCATGAAAATATAACATATTTGTCCATGAACTGAGCGAGTAATTAGTGAGGTGTACAACAAAGGTTCCACAGCTGGTTACTTTTTGGATGTTTGCTACATCCCCACCACAGGACACCAACAGATGTGTTGAACATGTTGTATTTTACCAATGTGGACATGTACAGCTTTAACAGCTTTGCAGTTTAGGGGTCATAGCAAGAGGCCATTGAGCACCAAATTCTGAATAGTATTGGTTATAATCATACAGCATGTACGTATCTTTAGAGGTACATGGAATATATCATAAACCATATTCACTAGGCTCCGGCAATAAGAGTTTCTGAGCTGTGAGGATGTAACTTGAAATTCTGTGACAAGCGGCTTTTTCATGAGCTTCATACCTGCTGGTCAAAAATTTGAAATAAAAGGCTGAAAAGCAAATGTATGTATGGAAAGAAAAATTTGCACTCTAATCAAAATATTCAATACCTTTAAAAAACTAAGAAGGGCTTTACTCTATGTTACCATACCTGGAATCTTTGGAATACTTAAGAAAGGCTGATTTTTCATTAAAAATAGTGTGATAACTTTTGTTTTTCTAATAAATTCCTCAATTTTTCATATGTATTGCAGTCTTATTTATTATCAGAGTTATCACTAGTAAAATAAAACTAAATGGTCTTCAACCCAAAGAAAATTATGTAGTTTTGTTGGATACAACAACTTAGCAGAAAACAAATTTAATATGCTTTCAAGATGAACTTATGTTTTTTAACTTCTTTTTGTATGAAGACACATTTGTCTTCTAGATCTGTGAACTGAGAAATAAATATGTTGCCATTAGGTATTCGACAATGACATCTACATAAGCTCTATTTAAATAAATCCTGTGCTGGAGGAAATATGTTACCATTCTAAATGTTTTCCCTTCTTCTCTTTCTTTCTCTTCTACTGGACCTCTGCTTATAGCAGGGCTAGGTTTCTACACGAGGCCAGGTAAAACATGTGCCGTAATTAAAGAGGAAGTCAGGCTCATCCAAAAATAAAAGCCAATTAAACGTCGAGGGCCACATTGGGAAAGACAAGAAGGATATCATGGTAGAAAGTTCAGTGTGTAAGCATTGGATATCTTGCCAGATTAAGGAAACAGCAAATGCAAAATGTCAGCACTTAAAGTCCTTGGCCATTTTTGTGTCATTTAAAATGATAGACAAAAAAAACAACAAGAAGGTTTTGCTGAAGAATGACATAAACTGGATAAGTCATTTTTACATTGTACAAAATCATGTACACCCTCTTTTTATGATTATTATGTGCAGCTCTGATCTTCCGTACTCTGGGATAGTGAAGTCAAGGTGCTGACTTCAACTAAAACACTTCAGGGAATACAGCAGTTGCTCTCTGTAGAGGGATTAAACCAGCTGGGATTCCACCCTGAAGAGCTGAGTGCTGCAATGCAGTGATAAATGGAGTGCAGCGAGATGTGATAAAACCTAACACAGTTATGAAGAGGGTAGGTAAACAAAATGTGGAATGGTTCTTCACCAAATTTTACAGTGAAGGGACAATCCAGAGTAGGAAACTACAGAGGGAAGTGGATACCATAGGAAAAGTAGGGAGAGTTTGCAACAATTCTGAATGACTGCATTTTACCTTGTGTAAGATTCTTCAGAAAATCTCTGAAAAAAGTGATTACCTGGAACAAGACAGTAAGTTCCTCATTGTGAATTTATCTTGATGCCTATATTTAAAAAGAGAACATAAAAAAGAAGAAAAGGAAGGAAAAAAAAATCCTACGCCTGAAAGTTATTTGGACAGATTTTTGAGAGATTTATTGGAACTCTACATAAAAGCCCAAGAATCATGTCTGCAGGAAATTAGCTATGCATTCCAAGAGACATTTTAAGTGGAAATTCGGAACTAACTTGTCTCTAATCTACAGTATGAAAATAGAAGACTAGAGAAACTTCCTGTCTTTCATCCTATCCACTTATACAGAAAAGAAAAAACTTGACAAAGAACATCTTATCTAATTTTCATATGCTGTAAATGTTCTTTCAGTGTCTGTCAAAGGTCTAATCAGCAGTCTGACTGTGTCTATGTGTCTTTAGGGTAGACTTATAAAGATACTTCTTAAAGTGGTGTTACCCACCCATCAGAGATATTTTTCGGTTTCTGAGGACAACGGGAAGTGCAAAGGATTCTGTAATGCACAGCTGGGGTTACAGTCCCTTGTAGTAAAATCCATAAATGTGTATTCTGTTTGTGTGTCTATAAAGAATGGAAGAAGAGCCAAATGAAATAAGAATGCACTATGTTTGGTGAAATGTCAACATCGAGAGTATTGAAAAGGGAAAAATTTAAGGTGCCACTTCTACCTAGGAACTCACTGATAGCAGCTCTCCAGGTGATTCAGAAGAGCCCTGGACTGAGTCCCAACAGCCTAAATACTCCAGCCTCCACTGCACCTAACCCAGAGTAATAACAAGACTCATACTGCTCACCATTTCAAGGCAGACCTCACCCCCTGCTGCCTCTGGCACTGGAGGGCTCTCCTTTCCCTGCCCACCCAAGTGCTGGAGAGGAATATCTCTCTACAGCTGGGATCACTGGTGTCCCTGGGGCAGGGAAGGGCAGTGTGTGAGGAGGAGGAATTGTCAAAGGGAGGAAATTGTGTCTGCTGTCATGCAGTTTGGAAATGGAGAAGGGCTGAACAAATCTGCAAAGGTGATTGGCAGAAAATAACTTTCTATCTGCCACCTTCTGAAGCCTCTCTCCTTTTGAAATGTCTCTCCTCTCCAGACTATTTTCCAAAAATATTATTGTAACAGATTATGATACTGGGATGCTTTTTTGACATTCCTGAATCGGAGAAGACTCATTTGGCACGGCTCATTAATTGTGTTTGCAGACTTGGCTGCGTCACTATAAAATCAAATGATAACTCCAAATTATTACTCTAAGGATCAACTGAGGCTCTTACCTTGAGGACAAAGATTTATTTCCCAGAAATTTTTAAGTCTGTAAAATCTTTCTGGTTTTATTTCCCTCTTTCTCTGGATGCAAATGGTATGCATCTTTATATCAAGCTAGCATCATAACCCATGGATTTGGGAAGCACATTAAATATTCATGTCAGCCCTATGACAGGCAGTTCAGTTCCTTGACAGGCAGTTCAGTTCCTTGGCTTATCCTGAAATCAGGGACGGGCTTGTGGCATCTCAGGTTGTACACAGAAACAGGTATGTATGACACAGAAAGCTTCCTTTTCTTTTTTTCCTGTTTTCAAATATGCAAAATCTAAATATATTTGTCTTGCACTATCTTGTTAATGCTTTACTAACTGCTAATGGCTTTGTGAGACACTTCTCCTAAATCCTCATAAAATATTGCTCATAAAATAATGCTCATAAAAGCACAATTGTATTACAATTTATTTTTGAGATCCTTACTGGATAAGAGGAATTTAGAGATGCCACAAGCGAAGACTGTATCCAGTGTATGGTAATCAGACTAACTAGAGTGTTACATTTACATTCACTGCAATTGAACATTTCTCCACTGTATTAATATAAACATTTTATCTGCTTTAATACTTCCCTATTACCAGTCCCCATCAGTATAATGGCACTGTTATAAATGAGATAAGATCAATCAAACAGCTTGCAAAGATAGTTCAGACCATTGTACAGAACCTGTGCTCCTGTAGCAGTGCATTGGAAACAAAAGCAGGCTTTAATAAAGAAAATGGAAACAGGATGCCATGTCCCTATAAATTCAACTTTGTATCCTCCATGAGCTGCTAAAGGTGGTTTGGTGTGATTTCAAGTAGCTTTTGTCTTCTTTTTGGCTTAATATATGTCTTGTTGAGACAGACTTTTAATTTGTTGAAGTCATTGTCACCAATATTGAGAGAGGACCAGAAAGGAATGAATGTAGGCTCTACAACAATCTTGGCATGACTTAT
Source organism: Bombycilla garrulus (assembly GCA_013400315.1). Lineage (NCBI taxonomy): Eukaryota > Metazoa > Chordata > Aves > Passeriformes > Bombycillidae > Bombycilla > Bombycilla garrulus. The sequence continues at coordinate 158,079 of VXBU01001337.1, forward strand.
TTGCCAGGGTGCACGTGTGGCAGGTTAAAATCAGAAGGTTTATATTTGCTACTGAACAAACTTATGAGTTAGTTACTACTAATGAAGACCATTCCTGTTAACAGTGAGATTCCACGGACGTGTCCTGGGGCGCTCTGGGTGAGCTGGATGGATCCATATTAAATGGTAGTCTGCGATTTTCTCTGCAGAGCTGACTGTTAAATGCTCACAGCGCACGTGCAGTGGTGGCATGGTATGAAGCACTAGCAGGGATGGGAAAAGATTGGGTCAGAAGGTTTATGATATAAGGCACGATTAAATAGAGCTGGCTACCCTCCAGCTTTGTGTGTGACAGGCAGAAGCAGGCTAGAATGGCTGAGGAACAGATGGCTGGTACGGATGTCAGAAAGGTTTGTGTTTAGGCACCCCATGCTAAGCCAGCTAATCTACTTCACAGATGTCCTTGCTTTTGCAGCTGTTTTCTTTAGATGTCCTTGAAAATTCAAACTCTGGTCTAGTGCTACTCCTAGATACACCTGATTTGATTTGTATTTCATGCTGCTTTCACGGAGTGATAAAGCCAGTGCTCAATTAAGTACTGTCAAGTTGTAGTATGATGATTACATTGGACAACAACCTATCACTAGTCCCATCACTTCTGAAATCAGAATTGCATCTAAGATTATCTGACAGAACACTTCTATCAGGAAATGGATTATCTTCCTACATAAATTTAAAGAAACTGACATAATTAATTAGACTCTGTGAGCCTAGCAGATTTCCTGGTTCAGGCAATTGCCATCAAGTTCAGCATCCCATCAGGATCTCAGGGTTTCTGGGGGAAGCATGAGTTAAAGAAAGCTTATAAGGAATGAGGCAAAAGTAGCTAACAGTCAGACAGACCAGCTGACGGTTGTACATGACAAGTTGAAAATAGATAACCTTTATAGAATGGCTCTAAAACATTTCAATATATCTAGATAAATAAAACCTATCCCCCAAAAAGGAAAAACGTGGATTGGGATTAGCTCAGTTAGTTAGAGCACGGTACTGATAACACCTTGGATGAGCCATTCACACAAGAGCTGGACTTGATGGTCATGTGGGTCCCTGCTAACTCAGAATATTCTGTGATATCTATAGGATTTGAAGCCTACAGGTTCAGCTAGAGCTGTAGGTGCAGGAAGGGCAGTACGTGTGTTGCCAAAGACAGTTTGGTTTAGGGGAGGAGGGCCTGTATACAGTTCCATTTTAAGTTTCATTGCAATATGTAGCTGTCAAAGCGCAAAGGTATTTTTGAGCAGGGGCATGCTGGACTGCAGCTACATGAAAATATTGGCTGCTACTTATCCATTCAGATACCAGAAGGCTATTGGAATTGAAATTGGAATTGGCACTAGTGAATGAAATCTGGCAAAGATTGTCACATAGGTTAAATTTAAGCACAGATCTGAAAACTGCGAGTTTTTTATGGATGCTGGATTTTCAAGCTTTGCTTGAATATTGGAAATATTAACCATGATCATAGTTTTTACTGCCTATTAAGTGTTATGCTCTTTTTTTTTCTAGATAATATATAGAAAACAGGCATGTGTCATATGAAGTGTAGTCCAGTATTTATGTCTGGGCATATGATAAAAATATCTGTCTCATTTTTCCATCTGGAAAATCTCTAAAGAAAGAAAAACCCCAGATTTAAGAATCTTGTAGGATATGACATCTTGACTTTTTTTTCCCTCTTTTCCATGGAAAATTGGAAATATTGGTGTAGGATTTTCTAGTAAAGAGAGAAAGTGTAATAAAATAGTGAATGGTAGGGAAAGAATACCTTCCAGCTTGCAATTTTTACAGAAACTCTAGTGTTTCATCAGGGCTATGTGAATGTGGCCTGCCCTTGGTACCTGAAAGAAAAACTACCATGGGGCTTGGAACACACTCAAGAAAGTGATTTGGACAGGAACTGAATTTTGGCAAAGTGGAACACTTCTAAAAAAGGCTTCATATATATACATATGGGTTTGGTTGGATTTTTTTTTTTTCAGCATTGATAATCTGTCAAATTATTTCTCTTTCTTTTTGTTTGGATAGATGATTTACGTATGTCCCATTTAGGACTACTGGAACAAAAGTATGTAACGGTGCTTGATTTATCTCTTACCAGAACTAAGGAACTCTGCCTGTTTTTGAGGTAGCTGAAAGAGACAGCTAAGTCTGTGCTTCCACAAAGAAAAACACAAATAAAATTCAGATGATCTGTGTGGAAAGATGTGGGTTAAAAATTTTTTGCTAAATTGTGTATGCAGAAAAGAAGCTTCTCAGTTGGAGAATAGGGGAGTAGATAAAGAAAGGAGTTTCAGAAAATGACAGAGGCTTGTCTTGGAGATGGTGGGCTTTGGAGTTGGAGGTATTTGCTTTAGACTAAGTGTTTGTTTTGTGTATATGCAAGAGAGAAGAATTTTCTACATTTTTGACGTATGTGTCAGCCTCAGAACTCAGTAGGAGGCAAGGACTTCTTTTGCTGTTCCGAACCACATTAGAGGTGCAACACTTCTATTGCATTTGTGCTTTTCACTGCTAGAATTTAGCAGTATTGTTTCTGTTATAACTAGATCTCCTTCGGACACACTAGCACTGCTTCAAGTCTAGCATTATTTTTTTCACTTAACTGAAATATCCCAGGAAAACCAGCTATTGGTTAGACAATCTGACTAGAAAAACTACTGCTTCTAGCTTTATGATAAGGTTTTTGCATAATCTTCTTTCACCATGTGCCTAGCAAACTGCATATATCCTCAAAACACTGAGAAAAGTGGCAATTGTCCGAGTGTCTTTGAGTATTTTCTTCTGTATGACTGAAGAAAGTAAATTACATTAACTTCTTATTACGAGAAATTCAGATGGAAAAATAAACAAAGTTCTAGTCTTCTGAGCCAAACCAGCAGTTAGACTTTTTATAAAGTAACTATTTAGCTGCTGGTCAAGATGAAAACCTTAGCATTAGCTTAGAAAGAGGTAGTTCAGATGACGGAGTTTTGACAACATCTGTTACATCCTTTCCTTTCGTGGTTTATATTGTCTACGTCACTAAACTCTTTGAAAACTCAGATGTCTTTTCTGATCCTGCTCCTCGTTGTCAATATGGTGTCTATAAAGAGGATTTCCCCAAAGATGTCAAGGAGTCTGGAGTGTCTTGTTATGACTCAGCTACCAGAAGTGCAGCACTGCTGAGATGTAAATAAGCCAAATGAACAGATTACACCACTTATTCTGTAGAAAAATGCATTAAATTTCTAAAATCAAGTGTTAACAGAGTGACAGTTTACAATCTTCTCTGAAAAAAGACAGTCTAAAACGAGATGGAGTAATAAGAGGAAATCCTAGGGAGGAGAGATACTCAATAGTCCTTGAAAATGAATTTTGAATGGGTTTTACTCTTTCATATTTCTACCAGGTAATGATAATGTGGCTGAGGTCTTTTCTTCAAGAAGAGAAGAAAGGTCTAGCATGAAGATGAAAGAAATCTTGTCTTTCCTGTTTTGGATCCAGTCCCCTCATGAGGCGCTATGGCAGAAGAAGAGGATGAGTGCAGGTCTCCTGCCTGCTGTCTGAGGCCTCCAGCCCCAGCCCATCTATTCCCCTTTTTCTTGCAAGCATGGCCCTGCCAGATGCTGCTTCTTAACGCAGGAGCCTCACAGGCAGAGGTGGTGTGGGTATTCTCAAGCAGCCTGCGTAAACATGCTGCAGACCGGGGCGGAGTGGGCTTAGCCTAAAATCTTTGGAATTTTAGGGGTACACCAGAGAGAGCACACTTAGAGCAGCATTGTTGGGGCTCACTAACATGTTGCACTGTTAACCTGCCAGGAATGAAACCCACTTTCTTGTTAGGTGCTCATAATTCCACAAAATCCACAAAAACTTTTGGTTTTAACATCTGAGGGGACTTTGATGTTTACAGCACAGGTTTGCTTATGATGTGCTGTGAAATTCAGCCCCCTGAGATATGTTGCTGACAGGTATGACCTTTTGGGGAAGCTGGTAGTCTGGTTTAATGCTTTGTTTATTTCTTCTTCAAAGTTAACAAGTAAGTGACACAGAAAGCTGTCTGCCTGTTCTGATGGTGGAAAAGGTTATTTTGTTTCTTTAGTATGACCAGTTGATTTATTGCAAATTCTCTCAGGCATTGCTCTTACTAGCAGGGATTTTCAGAAGGTAGGGCAGTTTGGTTTGGGTTTTATTTTTTCACTATGATATTTCCACAGTAATGTTTTACTCATTGAAGCCAGTCTCTTGATTGTCCCTTCTTGCTGTTCTTTGGTGAACAATGTTTCTGGAACTTCTGAAACGGGACACTTCTTGGATGAAACTGAACAATGATTGGCCCCAGGAGCAGCCATCAGTGGGTTTTCAGTCCACTGAAACAAACTAGAGATCACCTGAAACCAAAGGTTTCAAAATATTCAACGGGGGCATGAGGTCCTTGTCACCAGATGAGGGGATCAGTTGCTCAGCAGACCCACAGACCCACTCCTATCAGTCTGTGTTAGTTCCTAACACTGGCAGCCCATGATCCCTTACAAGACCCTAATGGTACTTGAACTCATGTAGAAAAAACCCGAATTTGTAACTTCTACAGAAAGAGCAGTTTGCATTTTAGTCAGCTATAAGAGTACATTTAGGATGCAGAATTCAGAGTTTTGCTGAAGAATTTCACATAAAGAAGCACAGATAAATAAATAATGAATAATAGTACCTGATAAAACTGTACATTAGACAGCAAATAGGCTATAGCACACTAGGAGGGATTATGCCTGTATTTAAGAATGAAATGTAGTTCAGATATTTCCATTGTCAGTTAGGTACTTTAGGAAAGCTGCTGCACCATCAAGTAGAAATGGAAACACACAGAAGACCAACCTGAATTAAAAATAGAGCCCCTCCCTTCCCCTGAGGCTGCCATAACATTTCTGGATTAAATTACCTTAAAATATCATAAAATAGCCACATTTTTCTTTCTTCAAGACAAAACTGCTTATCTGTTGAAGGATTTTACATACTTCAAAGAATAAAATTAATATTTTTTCTAATACAGTTTCACACAGAAAATAGAGATACAGAAATACAATGTTTGGAACAGTTATTGAATAAAAATTGGAGACTTTTATTATCATACATTTTAGATGACACAAATGTTTCCTTGTGATCCTAGTACCTATGAAAGTGTTTTCTAGTTTTCCAACAGGTGTGGAGGGATTAAAACTTCACGCTATCTCAGCAGTTGTCTGAAATCACAAGGCTAATATCTGTAAAGAAAAAGCCATGTTTTTCAAAACATACCAACTTCCTTACCCTGTCTTCAGAAAATGGAAGAGCAATAGCTGACAGGAACACTATATGTAATGAATTTCTTCGAGTACACATTACAAAAAGCTAAATATACTAAAATCAAATTTGCCTTTCTTTACAGAAAAAGTTTCTTTTTATCAGTTAAGTTAGCTTAGTGCAGAGACTTTATAGGGTGTCGTCTGAAGTTCCAGTAGAAATCAGGATCTCATGATTAAATAATTCCTGTCTCAGTGCCTTCAGTCTAAATTCAACCATGAAGAAAGAAATCAATGAGTTGAAGTGACGTGCACAAGAAGTTCTCTTGAAGTGCCAGCTGGGATTCTGATGGCATCCTGACACACTGCAATCTTTGGATCGTGGAGGGACTGTGGGACTATCAAAGAATTTTGACAGTAGTATGTTTTAAAAGAGCAATATGGCATGAAATACTATCTGTTTTAGTTTCATTTCATGGGTAGTGCTTTCACAACGCCCACACTACATTCTGGAAAAAACAAAAAAACTGATAAATCATTATTGAGTACCATGCTCACTCAAGATGTCCACAGTTGAATTTCTGATACTCTTTGAGAGCAGTTGCTTTTTTTCAGATCAGAAAGTTTTGCTTTGAACCATATTCAACGTAACAAATGTAAAATAAATAATTTATCCTCATACATTTGGATTGACTTGGAAATAAACTCTGTGTAATTGTCTGTATAGTAGCAGCTGGAATGAAAAGAGTAATGATGTAATAAGCTGAACATGGTTCAACATTTGTCTCTCAGACACCACAACCCTATGCCCCATCAATATCTGCCTCAGTTCAATACTCCTTGGATGCAAAAGCTGTATTAAATATTCTTTAGATCTGCATTTATACTCCTAGATTTTTATAAAATAGCAGAATTGCATTCTTTGCATACAAAGATGAGTACTGTGCTTCTTAAAACATGAGATTGCACTATCAGAGTTGTATCAGTTGTGTCTGACACTCTTTGAGGAAAAATTATAACTTTGTCATTACTCTTGCCGTCCCAAACTCTTCAGGTTATGAATCCCTCTTTTTTTCCACTTAAAATAGGTTTGCTGCCTTGAAGAACTCACGTTCAGACTTGTGTGGTATTTGTATGTACATACAATGGGTGTTTGTGTGAATTTCTTCTGAGTACTCGGACATAGCTGTGTCCAATCAGTCAAACCATCAACAATCTACTTATCTATGTACTTATGTTTTTGCCAGTGATTCCTAGGTAATTTGGATGCTGATCCTTGACTAGAAATTCATTATGATAGTATCTTCTCAGATACTGTCATAACATTCATGGGTCATGAAATTTGTGTTTATTTGTTAACCAGCAATACGTGCAAAGCAAGGGATAAACTCTGAGATCAGGGACAGCTATTCTTAGCACACAATTGACTCAGCAAATGTATCAATTTTCTCTTTTTGAGTTACCTATTGGTCCCTGCTGGATGGCTCCCAAACCCACAGAAGTGTTTCTAATAACTGCTGCATATTTCTGGCATGAGAATTTCTATAAGCATGTAATCATGACAGCTTCTCATCCCAAAAATAACTTTGCAGATAAAATGAACATAAAATATTAGAAGAAATGAATGTAAAGTGACTTTCGGTACAAATGACTCCATTGCAGACTGTATCTAACCAATTTTCTGCAGCTATCTATTTATGATGTTTGCTACCTACAGAATACTAAAATAGTTATACAAGGATCATCCAAAACTTACTCAATTCTGCAAGAGTAAATGGGATGTTATAGAGTTGCAAATGTCCATGTTTACACACAGTACTGGAGAGTGCACTGGCTAATGTCTTTTGTATTGAAGTAATGCAATTAAATATTCTTACTGTGGCTAAATCTTGCAAAGAATATTTTTAAGACTTCAAGTGGTTCTTTGACTTATGAGACAAAATCTTGTGTCAATGACACTGCCTTTATCTTACGAAGTAACATTGTACACAGCAGGCATACTTCAAAGAAGTATTAATCCTTGTCACAGTGGAAAGCTTTTTATTTGTCAACTGAGCTAAATTCCTTCCTGTACTCACACGGTAAGAAAAGATCTGTTTTCAGGGTATGGCGCTAGTTTGGAGTTTAGGCTGTGACATCAGGGTGCCAGGATTTCTGCAATATGATATTGTCTACTTTTTTGTCTGTCTGTCTCTCCCCCACAACACCCTCCCTTTCTCTCCGCACCCTCCTGTCCCCAGAATTTCTCTCTTGTGTGGGGGGATAAGAACAATAAAAATAAATGGTAGCAAATGGAAACTGTTCAACTAACCACAAATGCGGCTGATTAGAAAATTAGGGGAAAAGTGTCCTATTCTCAGGGGCTTCTGTTCTTAGAAAACAGTGGGGAAGCAGGAGACTGTAGTATGTTTGTTATTCATTGTCTCCATTTATTACATTAAAATAACTATCCCGTTTTTGTTTGTGCCTCAAGTCCAAACGGATAGCAGGGAACAGAGGATGAAACATCCAACATACAATTGGATATACAAGCCAAGTCGGCCATTAATAGTTCACTCTCAAGCATCTGGATCCTGAATATACAGTTATACAAGTTGAATTAATATGGTTGTTTACTCACATTCTTCCGGAGCATTTGCAGCCATCAGCCCTTTGCAATAATATTATGCCCAGCCAGGCTGGAGTCTGGTGACTGGTTATTCTTAACCAGATCCCTGAGCAAACTCCTGAATAAAAAGATTAAAATACAGAATTATTCCTTTTCACTTCTATCTCAGATGCAAGTAATGTAATTTAAAGTCCATTTAACCTTGAGTGATCTGTGTCCTTAATAGGTATATTAAGTATTGTAAAAAGTTGCCTAGCACAGTAATAGTTTGAAGGTATTTTGATATTCCTTCAATTTTTAACCCCATGGACTTTTCTAAATACAGCCTGTGTTTCAAATGTTAATTTTACTTGGAAGCAAAACTGAAGTTTATTCTCCACATGCAGAACTTAATTATTTTTAAGTTTCCTGGATCTTTAGAAAATACCACCTTTATGGGGGAAATTCAGTCAAGGCAGCTTTGTCCAGCCTGAGGATTATATTTGAAAGCCCTCTACATGCAAATTCAGCCACTGATACAGCCTTTTTTTATTTTACTGTCAGTTTTTATTCCACATTTGAGAGCTTTCTCCAGGGCTGTGTACAAGCTGTTATTTCACTGGGCTTTCCAGCTACCACTAAAATTTTAGTTTGTGTGCTAGGAAGCCCTACCATTAAATGTTTCGCATTTCCCTGGAACGTCCTATCATCTGAAAGGAGTGCTACAATTATTTGCAAACTCAAAAAACTCCAAACTAGGTGATTTTCTTCTCAGTGGCATTTAAATCTGAGATCCATAGAGAGCACCTGAAGACCATCCATTTAAAATATTCAAATGCCACACTATGCCATATACTGTGTCACAGTAGACATTTTGATCTATAACAGGAGATCAGATGTTTCAATCAGCACTGGATAACAGCTGTCTTTAATGGTTTTAAAGATAGAATAGACTATTTCAACTATTACATGGTGTCATCTCTACCATGTCAGTATTAGAGGTGGTGAGCCATGACTTAGATGCATGGTATGGTAAGGGGTGAAGTTAAAATATTTATCTCACTACAGAAACAGCAAAAATAGCATTTGAGATGAAGTTTGGAGATTCTGAAAATAATCTTTATTCTAAAATAACTCTTTTGAAAGCTTGTTTTCGGTATTTTCTCATGAAGTTCCAATTTTTGAACAAAAATTATGGAAATGGCTAAGTTTCTCAAGACATAAAAATTCCAAAATTAGACGTGATGCACTAGGAAACATGAAAAAAAGAGAGCTGCCTGTCAACTTTAACTCCAACACTCTAGGTAAGAGGGGAGACAAGGATATGTGGAAAAAACAATCCCAAGTTGCTGTGGTGTTAGCGAGATTAGGACTGCAGTGCTATAACCTTTGTGTTTATATATCTTGGGAGACTGAGTTCAGAGAAGTGCCATAATCATAGCAATCCATTGATTTAGTTCAAAGCAGGGGTTAAAGTTAATTTAGTAATATATATATCTGTGAAATTCAGGTTTTTTACACTAAGAGGGTGACGAAATCTTATCAAGGTCACATGGCTGCAAGGAGAAGCATGAACTATTCAAAGATAAGGTGAAGAAACTTGTTATTTCACTGGCACAGTTTTATTTTGGTGCAGTCCCAGAAATATTTAAAAAGGAATTTGGAAATTGTCTTGAAAGACATTCTGCACCCTCTTTGTGCATCCTCACACTGTACCCAAAGTACCCTAGGTGCTTCGCAGGCACGCCGAGAAAAGCCAAGGGCAGCCTTTGCTATTCTGTTAATCCAAAATTGTTGATGGATTTCAGATCACTCTGAGGATACTGGAGTGAACAGAGAAGGAATTTGTTTTCACTGGGGAGTGGCTTGCACTATAGTTAGTGACAGCAGAAATATCATGCTCTTCCCTTGCTTTCTTCTTCAACTTTTGTCCCTAAGGAAGGGGATTTTTTTTCTCATTGGATTTGTTCACAGTCTTCTATGTCATTTATGATGAGATTAAAATTTTAGTGTTTTTTCTTTTGAAAGCTCCGTGTTCCCTGGCACATTCCTTCATACTGCACATTTTTTGACAGACCAAACTCTTCTGCCCACCTTCTCTTTCTCCTGTTTCAACTCTCCCCTTTCCTATATGTTTCCCTTTGTACTTGAAGGAAAAAACACCTCACAAAACACAAGCCTTCTTCCTGTTTGCAGCACCTTCTCCAAAGTGAAGATTATGGCAATTTCTTTTCTTTCATGAATTATTGCAGCTCTGCACAATATAATGTATTTGTTACCTAGGCCAATTTCCTGAACAGAGACACGCAGCAAGAATTTTTTTATGATTGAAACATCATCCTAATGACATTTCTTCCCAGAGGGAGAGAGAGACAGAGGGAGAGACAGAGAATTTTCTGTTTTCCTGCTTCCAGCTTTATCTACTTTGGGATCAACCATTCAATCCAAGCTTAATAAAGTAATTAGGTCAGTGTGAGGCGGTTTCCCAAGGGCAGAGCCTTTTGGAATTTTTTGTTCTTTCTTAAATGCAGAGATGTTATCCAATATAGCAAGGTTCCTACAAACAATGTTGTGTAATGTACATTTAATTTGTATATATAACACAGCACTGCAGCAAGCGTGATTATTCAAACTAAACCTGATGACATTTCAATGCAAATTTCTCTTTCCCATATTCCTTTGTTCTCTTATTTTTCAGGAGCCAAAGCATTTATATTTCTCGAAAATACTCTTTTTCTCTGTTGCCACCAGCAATCAATGGAATTTTTCTCGACCCTGAGGAGACTGTATTTGAGCTCAGTTAAGAGCTTTGTCACTGTCTAAATGAGATTCTTGTGGCAGCAAGTGACCATTCTCTCTCCAGCACACTGTGCACAAAGTTGTATCTGTACAGGATATGACAAAGAGGTCCATGTTTAACTCACATTGCAATTAATATGTTTTCCTGTAACTAAATGATATACTTGTCTCATGACATTCTCACACTGAATTTTTGTTTTAACTGTATTTTTATTTTGTTGACACGAGTAACAGTCAACTGCACTCTTTTCTGTACAACCTAGAAATGCTACAGTGAAAAAGATACTCCTACGTCAGTTTAGCTATAAAGATTAATTGCTGGAAAGCCATAAAATACTTCTGTGCTAGCTAATCAGTTTAAGTAGAAATAATCTCTCTGAAACCAGGAATTCATTAATCAATCATCCCAACTGTAAATGCAGTCTTGGCAGAAAAATCAATAAAAACCCCAACCACTCTTTTAAGGTCAGATGTTATCAACCAAAACTCTGCTGTTTATGCAAGACTGCACATCTAGTTAGAGATAAGGCAACCGCTGCTAAAAAAACTCTGCATATGTGATGAAGAATTTTCATAAAGACCTGGGAAAAACAAAGCCTTCAGTTTTACTGAACTTGCTTTTTACCTCCTCGTTCTCACACAATTGCTGTTGCATTTTGAGCAGACCACCAATAGCAGAGAAGCGAGTAGGATTTTCACTTAGCATAAGGAAAAAGGGCGGTTTTGATCAGTAGGGAATTTGTAGTCTTAATAGCCACTATTTTTTGAAAGGACCTGGGAGATTTTCCTAAGTATGCATATAAATTCTGCGTGGTGAAAAGTTTTACATATGTTCTGGAAATTCATGAATGATTGAGCAATAAATTATTAACAGTTTCTCATAAGAAAGGATGGGGTGGGGACACTCAAAGATAATAGATTTAAAATCAGCTAAAGACATTATTTTTCACGCATATGATTACAGCGTGGTACTCAGTAAGACAAGATGCACTCAGTACTGAATCCTAAATTGCTACCAGATTTAGCCAAATCATAAAGATTTATTTTACAGAAGAATTTTGAAAGAAAATCCATCAAGGACTATTAAGAGCAGTAAGTGTCTCAAAGACAGATATTTTGCAGATACATGAGACATATATTCTTACAGTTTTCATGCATCCTTTTCATAAATATCAGCTTTAGAACTTGACAGAAGCAAGTTCTGCCATTAGTCTTTCTTTAACATGAGCATTTGTTATCTCCTGCCCTAGGTTTTGCATTGTGTGACTCACTTGTCCATATTTCTGTCAGCAGATGGCATTACTCAACATGACCCATGAATGTAAACAGAACAAAAGGGGTTTGGTTCCTTCAGAAAAGGAAGTCTTCATCAGAGTACAACAACAAAGTGATCGGATCTATTTTCATTGTGGAAATTCCACCTTGAAAGTTTTAGTCAAAAGAGAATGAAATGGTTCTGCAATACATGTCCTAATTCACTGCATTATGTAAAGCAGCAAACTAATTTTCCAGGAAAAAATGTGAATTGGATTGCAGGATTTAGCTCAAGTCTTTCCTATAAGGGCAAATGTAACAAATCTTCCCAAATTCTATCTCTAAGGTCTGTAATACAAGATTCTTCTGGTCAGATTAATATGTATTACCAAATTTAACAGTTTATTCCATTGAAAAGGTAATTTTAGAGAATCCAGCTTAGCAAATTAATGACTACTGCTCATTTTTAAAATGTCTTTTTGTATGAGCACACCAGATGAAATGTATGTGACTACTTTTCCTGATAATGATGTGTGTAGATTTCCTTCTTTGAAAATTCTCAAAATAATTCTGATTATCAATGGGGAATGGCTGTGTGAGGTGGAATAAATAGGCTTTTGGAGGCTTTTGGGTTTTTTTAGCAGTACTGATAGAGGTTTTATGAATATGTTAATTCCCAAAAAAGAGATTAATTCAAAGTCCAGAAACATAATGGCAGCTGAACTGCGTGAAGGATTTCATTCAAAGCAGAGCCAGACCAGTGTGGCTTACCCTGACTAGATTGGCAAAACAACCTGTGGACTTTGAAAGAGAGACGAGGAAAACTTACAACCAACCAACACCCATTTATATAAGTTACTCACCAAGCGAAGTCATTACTCTGTGAATCATTCCCAGACGTTCTGATCTCTTCTAAAATGTCAGGAACCTCCTCAACAAAGGTGCAAGCCACCTGCAAATTTACAGGTTTCCATAAATTGCTGTTTCTTGAGCACAATATGTTCATAATGACCTTTAATTGACTTTCAATCTGTGTTTCACCTTTAGTATTGCCTACTTGGGATATTTGCAGTTGACATCATGTTGAACACTGTCAGTGATTAAACAATTTCGGACACCTAACAGGTACTACTACTCATCCTCCCCCATTTCCTCTCCCTGCCCTTTGAAACTTTCTCCCTTCTCCCTTTAACTATGAGGACAAGAAAATCTCAGTTTGCTGAAACACACCTAAGCTGCACACCTAAAATGAGACAACTCTCATTTGCTATGAAAATACTCACTTTTTTTGTAAACAATCAGTGTAGAAAAAATGCAGAGCAATCCATTTGGAAAAAAAATACACCATTTAGAATTGGAAAATGTCTCTCATGGTCCACTAAAAGAGAATTCTTTCACTGTGACAATTCTTCAAGCAGTATTTTATTTTTCTCATAAAAGGACCTCACAGAAAATTTAATGGAAAAATATCAAAAGAATTCATTTATTTATGCTGTATATATTTTTAAATGTTTGGAGAGAATGAGCATGTTCAACAGCATAATGCCTAGAAGGATTATTTTAAAAATTCTGGGGAAAAAGCTTTATGTGACAATCAATAATATGCTGTCATGTTTAAAAGCAGAAAAACTCTGATAAGTCATCTTTGCTTCAAGCTGGACTTCTGCATCTACAGCTGTTATGCTATTCAGAATGCAATTTTCTTTGTTGTTGAAGTCCTCTTTGAAGAACTGAATGCATTTAAGACTGCAGCTGGGCAGGATGATTTCAGTCTTCATCTAAACTTCATAAAAATTCTGTAAATTGCATCCTTACATCAGGAATTTTTTTCAGAAAAGATTTTCAGATTGGCTTTGTGTCTAACAACGAGATATAACTTTTTCTAGATTAGTATAATGAAAAGAATTGCTGCTCTGCTTTTACTTTTCTTGAAAAAAGGGCAATCTATTTAGATGATAATTTTATGTATATTTTCCTAAAACTGGAAACACATTGAAAACTTTTATTGCTCCTACTTCTGTGCAGGGGAGGGAATAATTTTGTAGAAATCTTTCTCATCAAAAAAAAACCAAGAAAATTAATTCCATTCAAACATCTGAAGCATTTCTGCGCAGTCCTAATTTCAGTTCTTGCGGTCCTTGCAGGGGTGATTTTCATAATGTGCTTAGCACCACCCTCAGGAAATTTTTTAAGATGTCTCACATAATACTGGAGAAATATATCACTACTTCTTAAAATATTTGCTTATTTCTTTCAGGGAAAGCTAATTATTTGTGACATATGAACAAGCATGAGAACTCATGCATATTCCAAGTTAAAAGAATCTTATAGCCTTAAAAAAATATTTCCACAACGGGTAAGATGAGCAGCAGGTGAGAAAAAGATGTATGGGGAAGAATCACAGATTATAGCTACCCATAGCTAATTGCTGTTTAGATGAAACATGTGCATCTGTTTTCAGCAATTAGTGTGGAGATCAATAGAAAACATATATATTTAATTAGACATCTGGTTCGTTTTACCATAATTGGAACCCCATGTCACTTCTGGCTCTCCATATGCAGTATGGTCTAAAATGTTTTCTGGGGTGTTTCCATCAGATGGAAGGTGAAGTGCAGACACCAGCTGATACTCAGATCTCATTGTCTTGTGGTGCTGTTAAATGTAGGCATTTACGGTGATTTAACCAGACCAGAAACCAATCAAACTTTGATTTTGAATGTCATTTAACCCTTTCCCTGATGATCGACCACGCTGCATGTCTCGTAACAATCACAACTGTTAGTACCTCATCTGTTCACCAGTATTTGAGCTTACTAGTATTTTGAATCAAGTCATTTCACAAATCTCTAAAAATTGAAGAAACTTTAATTTTTATAACTTCCGAGAAACAGATGCATTCAGAATAAGGAAGAATAGCATGGAACTATGAAATTTTACTCACTAAATATCCCTTGTTCAGTAATTTCAGTAAAAAACTCAAACCAACCAAAAAAAAAAAAAAAACACCCACAAAAATTTTCAAGCAAATTCTGAACTGACAAACCTACCCCAGATCCCCAAATATGTGTATTTATATAAAATGTATGACAGTCTAATATATATTAAACTGTAAATGAGGGGAAGCTTCCTCTGCAGATAAAAACAGCAACAGAACACAAGAGAGAATTATAAAGATTTTTCTGAATGTCCATACTTTCTGTATATGTGTGACATCATAAAATGTGTTCATAAGCATTTAAAGTTTTTAACTCCACCGTCTGTCCTACACTATGCTCATTTATATATTCCAGTATTGCCTACCAGATTTTTTATTAATTGAGCAGATATAAAATGAATTAAACTGGAACAATTCAGTGAAAATCAGAACTTTCATATAGTTCTTGCTCAGAATACCTCATGCTGTAAACATCTGCCTGGCGCAGGCTAATGGATCTATTTTTAGCAGAACTAGTTAACAGAGCAAGAAAGCTCTCTTAGAGAGGGTAAGGGAAATGGCAGACGGAAAGTTGCATCAACAGTAGTTGACTTATATGTTAAAAATTCTGTGTTAAGTTTAAAAAAGGATGCAGACACCAAAAAAAAATGTGGCAGTGAAAGTACTCTTTGAAAGACGAATGGGCATGTATGAGCTTTTAAATGATCCCATAGCTAAAGCATACAAACAGAAACTAAGAGCTGAAGAAAATCAGATCTTTCATCTGGATGAAAGATTTCAAAACCACATATCAGGAGAGCAACTTTGCAACGAGATATGGGATATTCTGGGCGAGGGAACTTCCTGGTTTTACGCTCTGGCAGTGTCAGGAAAGGATTGCAGTTTTGTGGGGAGAGAAAAAGAGCAAAAACATTAAAGTACTTAATCTTAACTTTGGATCCCATATATCTGCATTTTCTAAGGTGAAATATTCAATGTGTATTCAAAAGTGGTGACTTTTGTTTCCAAGATTATGTTTCAGGAATTAGTATCTTTGAACCAAATATTATAAACACTGGAATAAAAATGAATATTTCCTCCCAATGCACTTCACTAGAATATTTGACCATATGCACAAAAAAATGTCACTTTTCAGTCTAGCATGAGTATAAACAAAAGATGGCTTCACTTTTCCTTAAGGTATTTACTTAAAATCTTTTGCATTTGCTATGCACCCTTTTTATAAGAGGTAGGAGATAACATTTAGGATTTAGCATGCCTCAACTTGAGGAGAAATTAGACAAAACACTCTTCAAAACAGGGCAAGGTTGGATTTTGGGTACCTGAAAATGTCAAAATTAAAGAGTAAAGGAGCTATGGATTTAGAGCAAGTTTATCAGGAAGTTTCTAGGTTGCAGACTTGGGTACAGATCCTGAAACTCTGTAGATATCTCCTTAAAAATTAAGTCCTTTTCCTCTTACGCACATCCTTCTTCAACTCAATACAAGCTCCCTAAAATATTTTTGGACTCCTTCTTCCCTGTCTTTATTCACTCCATATTGTTAGAGGAGTCCATTGACCCAAGAAAACTTTCTTCCTAAGGCAATAGCTGTATAAAGATATGTCTCCAACAAACAAAGGAGTTGCGTTTATTTTTTTGTCAGAAAGTTGTTTTTTATCTTAATTACATAAAAGGGCTCAGAACAGGACAGCCAGAGAACAAGTGTTAGAAAAGCCAAGGAATATAAAGTAGTTTCTTTCTCATGCGTTGCTTCAAAGATCCACTTTGCCCTGTTTAATACTTTTTCCCTTATTGACCCTTAAAAGTGAAACTGTCCAGAACAAATGTATTAGTCTTGGACTTATGCCTATGTATTTTGTCAGTAATTGTAGGAATTAATGGGAATTTCTAAGCATTGTTGCCATTGAATAAATTGACATCATTATCTTTGTTTCACAAGGGGAAATTTCTTTCATCGGTATTTGAGTTCTTGCTTGCCTCATGCTGCTGCCTCGGATATTGGTGCTGGAGAGAGGCCTGGGCATGGAGTGCACTGAGGGCCAAAATAAAAAGAAAAACAAAAGCAGCAAAAATCCCGCCCCGGTCTCTCTAGAAATCCATTGAAGCTGAAACAGATGATGAAGTTTTGTTTTTGCAGAGTTGACAGAAGTGCAGCTGGTTCAGCCAGGGAACAGAGGGAGCTGTGCTGAACTCTGGTGTGATGTCTCATCTGCAAGAGGAGGAAGGGGACAGCTTGCATGACAGTACCACTCCACTTTGTGAGAGATACTAACAGTTGATTTCATCCTTCCCTACTTTGTTCAAACTGGTTGCATAACTCAGGATAACATCAGACATTTTGGCTGATAAGGCCAGGTTTATTGCAGGGGACACCTGAGATACCTTTGCACCAAGAGCATGTCCCTACCCAGAATCTGCTGGGCTTCCCAGCTGCATCTTAGCTGCACAACAGAATGTGTCCCACAAGTGGTATACATAATGAAAAACCATAATCAGGCCAAGATACACGAGCAAGGGTGTTTTTTCCAGCTCTAGGATGGTGTTGATGAAAGCTCTGCACTGCTTTAGAAGTCATTTCAACAGCAAGCCATTTGGCAAGGCAGAAGGGCAGTTTCCATGTGAGCAGCACTGCCACTGTCTCTCTGTACCCACCAGAGCCTGAGCCCTCCAACCTTAAGTGCAGGCCTTAAGCACCTAAGACTGATTCAACACCTTCTTTAGGTTACCACTCACACAGAGGTTATGCCTGTGTTCAGACTAAAGTGATTATGTTTCACCCCACACTCTGCTATGGAGTAGGTGTTGGCAAATAACTGACTTGTGCCTAGACCTGCTCTTAAGAATCAAAAAGCAGATAAGAATAATTGAAAGTTTGTAACACAGTCTTGTGATTTTTCACATTTTATGTGTGAATTATACACTTTATAAGGAATGATGGGCTTATCGTCTTCTTTAAAATTATTTTAAAATTATTTTGTCATCGGGAGGGTAGGTCAAGGCCAGGTAAATGTTTATGGACATAACTGCATTGCCTAGAGAGCAGAGATCAGTGCTAGGGAATGCAAAACCTCTGCTGCCAGTTCAGTGAAAAGCCCACTGCTTGTAGTCATCTCACTAGCAATTTCTGTAAAGCCTTAGCTGCTCCGGGGAAATGGGAAAATGCCATGTCTTCCCAGCCCACAGTTATTTAAATGCTCCAGTGTCAACCAATATTATACTGCTTTTATGTTTTCTCCATTAGACAGCTGCTGGATCTGTCTTTATGGGAAAGCCACCCTTGAAGTCACTTGACCTCTTGGTGCCTCAGTCAACACAGATGGAACACTGAATAAAACCAGGATGTTGCTAGAAATCATATGACTCATTTGAGCCAGGGAGGAGGGCATTTTTGGGAATTGTTTTTTTTTTTCCTCCTTGGGCAAATAAGAGTTTGGCTTATCTAATTATATGCAAAGGTACACAGACTCTGTTTTGCAAGAATGTGTTTTCACAGTCCAGCAGTCATCTTTAAAAGGTCAGCAGTTGTATAAGAAAAAGCAGCATACATTTTGATTTGAAGCAGTACCCTGTACTTCTATGCAGATCACTGGATCACAGGATTACTGCGTGGGAAGTATTGGCATATAGATGATATCTGCTTTATGTATCAAGACTTATTTTATAAGTCTATTTAGAAGTATAACTGAATTCGTGTTACATAAAAAAACAATTTAACAAATGGAAAATACAATTTTTTCTCAGAGTCAAGATGCCACAATCTACAGTGATGACTTTTTTGCAGTCATGATCCAGCAGCCTCCCAAAGAACTGCCAGCAATTGCTTATTTCATGAGCTTATTTCCTTCCCTTTTTTTCTGGCCTTCTGCCAAAGCAGACTTGTTCAGACATCAAAACCAGCTCTACTTGCTGCTTCAATATACCAACAATAGCTAATCATCCCGCTCTGCCAAATCATGGAGTGGATTTACTAAAGTACCATGGGAAGTAGGAGTAAAGATACCATGTTGTAATGAAATTCATTCAAATCAAAAGCCCTGGCAACACAGGTGGAAGCAGTAAAGCTTGAAACCTCAAACTGGAAAAATGAGCACATTATCTATTAATCCATCAGACAGAAACTTTATAACTATTTTTCTCTCATCTTTTTGATTTATATCATTTAGACATTCCATTATAAAGTATCTTATTGCAAAGGACAGGCATTTGAATATTCAATTTATGTCAAGCTGTCAAACGGTGAGCAATTCCAGGAAGCTGACTCTTGCATTTAGATGTTTGCAATGCAGATTGAGAAATTTTGGAGTATAACAGGAATTCTAGTACAACCTCAATTTTATGTATCTGGACACACAATATCTCTGCTTGCAAGAAAAGATCAAGGTGGTTTTGATTGGAATGCAACATTCTACCATTCTTCACTACTGTGGCGCACTGCTAAGCAGTGCATGGTCAGAAGTTTCCCTCTCAGGATGCCACAAGCTCTTTCTTTAACTTTGGCAAAGGGAGCCTTCACCTTGTCACTCCTGATATTTTCATTTAGCTTTCACGTTTGATTTCAAGATCAACAAAGGTTACATTGAAACCATGACATTTTTACAGCTTCACAAGACTTTTGGGACCACCAATACATTAGGAAAGGTTTGGAGCTTAATGGCTGAAGTCTGCACTATCTTCTGAACAGGAAAAGACCGAATGAGGGTGATCTCAGGATACCAAAATGTCTCTGATGCAGTGGGCCTCTTAAAATTCTGACATCCATTTATTTGGAGAAATAAACTGTAATAACAGTAGTAAAATAAAGGTCTGCATACAGAGTATGAGAAAACAACATGTACTGTATGACTTGAAAGTTCACAAAAGCAGCACAGAAGAAACAGATGCATCGGTAAATCAGGAAATAAAGGGCAACAGTCAATTCTAGCAGACAGGATGCACAAGCAGTTTAAAGACATGGCTGAAAGCCCAAATTAGAAGAGAAAGCCTTTGTAGAAAGGGTGACATTAGTTAGCATGGCTATAAAGTAGGAGCTGTGTTCAGTCTTGGGGTCTGCTGGTTTCTGCTCACAGAAGGTGTTGATGGTGTCACTGAGAAGGAACCAGCCCACTAAGAGGGACAAAGAACAGACTTGCAGCTGGTGCACACTCAAGTTCACACCACAAGCTGCAGAGTCTTGGGAAGCATTTTAATATCTCCAAACTCCTTCAGGGAAGGTGTAACTCAAGATGGAGCTATGCCTAAGCACAAGAATTAATCTCTGTCTTAACGTGACAGATACTCTTTAAGTTAAACATACTCGCAGCACAAATTGTATGGAAAAGGCTGCTTATTATTTACAGTGTACTTCTCTGAATCCCAGCTTGTCTCAGTTAGTGATGTGTCCTGTTAAGTACCCTATTCATAAGGCAAATAAAGTTATATTGACTATGACCACGTGTTTGTTTCATAACCCATTGCCTATTGTGAAGCGCTGGTAGAACTGTGTAATCCAGAGACCTCCCTCTTGACCTACTTCAGTGATAACTGCTTTTTGTTCCATCCTTTGATAAACATTATTTCACATCTGGAAGACAGTCCCAGATATTTTAATATCTGCAACAGATGTTTTGTATATAATTTAAAAATAGCTCTTAAGTGAAAGTTTAAAGAGCTGCTGCATATTACTTTTATTGTTGTTCTTATTTAAAACAAATAATTTGTAAGTTTGCTTCCTCCACGACTAAAGCAATAGAAAAGTACAATGAAATTCATTTAAGTACAATAGAGCTCACCAGCCAGCAAAAGTAATTTTAATGAGCGTTTTTGAATAACATAATTATTAATCATCAATGCAAATTCTGCTGCAAAACTGCACTCCACACACATATTAGGAGTTATTATCTCAAACTGAATTTTCTTGTAAGTTATAGAAAGCGTTTGTACTCCTCACAATCTGTAGGTAACCAAAAGTAATTGTTTATTTACAAATTTCAGAAGTGGCTTAAACTCTGATGTTAATGATGTTACAGGGGTGTTCTGTGTGCAGACATGCACTCTCCAGGCATAAAATTTCCTGCAGATTTCACCCTCCATTCTCTTAAATTGATGCTGTTTCTCACTAACTTTTAAATCTTTGGTTTTGTGATTTCACTTTATTTCCTATCAAGATATAACAAATCAATGCAGCAGATGATGCCAGTAGGCCTTTCTAGTTGAAATCTCAAGGATGGGGTAAGTGTGGGAACAGCAGTATTATGATAGAATTATTTGCTCTCCATAAACCGCAGCTGGATCACACTCACCAGTGGCTCTGTTGCTTCTGCTCTGGCTTTTAAAAAGAGTTTCAATCCTCAGTGTGCTATAGATGAAAGATATTTTGAGTGAACTCTTGAGGAAACTCATTCTCACCCAACAGTGTAAGAGTTAAGAAAAAAATCCTCTTTCCATGTTAGAAGCTGCTAAACTTTGTTACCTAAACACCAAATAGATTTGTTCCCTTTATCTTCATCTCTGTCTCCATCCAAGCACATGTCTGCAGAAACTTCTGGTTCAGAAGTTGCTGGATTGTTCATTGAATTAGCCAAAGTGATTCTGAACTTTATTGCTAATGGGACTAAAATATTCACAATCCAAATATTCACTTCCTCAAAAAGAATAAGAAGAAAAGAAAAGAAAAAAGAAATCTTAATTTTACAATATTAGCAGCATGAATATATGCTGGGAAGTTTATTACACTGTGAATTGCTATTATAAAAGAGTTTTCTTAGGAACAGATATAAAATAAATTAATGAAGAAAGATAAACAGAGTGATTCATATGTTCATGTGAACTCTGCTAAGCTACTTATGAAGTGAATGAGGATTAGTGGTTTGTAAGAAGTCTCTGCCTTGTTAGCTATGAAATTTTGGTGTTGGACGGAAGAGTCTGATTGAAAATAATGACCTCATCCACTGATTTACAATTGGCCATTCTGTTATTAGGGGTATAAAGAGGCGTTCTGCTAATTATAGCTTATTTAGGCTCATTAGGTAGAGACTGACATTTCTCATAAAATAAGAGGGTATTCTGGAGACATCTATGTCTCAGCCACAGTCTGGAATTCTGGTACCATTTGAGGACTGCAATGTTGACAAATAACTGAAGACTTCATGGGCTGCAAAGAGGAGGAAGCAGACAGTACAAAGGCTGGGCACTGTGCCACGGTAAATACAGAAGTGTTTCCCATCCATCACACCACTGGTCTGGGCAGTACCCAGAGATATATCTACAGGCCAAACTCAAAATCAGGCTTTGTGGCTCTCAAAAACAATTAACTGAAACAGGTATTTTTTAACCCTTTAATTCTTATGGATCTTATATGAAGTGTGTGCGTAGATGAACGAAATCACATATTCTGACTGATAATCATGTAAACTAAAGAAATTAGTGTAGAAAATGCTCAGATTAAGAGCTGTAGTGCTGAAAAATGTTTCTTTCTACATATGGGAAGATAGGAAGAGTTAAAAAAGGAGAATTTGATCCTGAAACATTGCCAAAGGTCTTCTATAACCTATTATAAATGATGTGAGGGTTTTTTTAATCTTCTGCTTTCACAGGCTTTTTGACATACTTCCAGAAATTCTGCAAGCCCAGTGAAGTCCGTGAAGTTTCTTTTTTGAGCTTGGTCATGATTTCTCTTTTGAGAATACAGAAAGCCACCATTATGAAAAATTCCTGTCAAACCATTTGTATACTCAAATGTTTTTGTAATATTTGCAAACAACTCTGTGAAGTTTCGGGCCTTAATTTCTTCTGATGTTGAGGAGTGGTGCATACATAAGGTACAAATGTACCTCTCCTTGCTTTTTTCTGAGCAAAACAATGATTAACCGTACATTCCTTTTCCTAACTGTGTAGAAACAATATCTTGGCAGATTTCCCACCTTCAAGTATTTGTGTGTCTCAGTGGAGGCATTTGTTCTGAGATCACCCTTTAATATTAATATAAGCCTTGCCATAGCAACATGAGTGTTGCCATAAAACGGTCACTGAAATCACTTGAAAAAATAATTTGAATTACTGTGGGGAAAATTGCAGATTAAGACCAGCTTCCCAAAACCGTTGTAACACACAGTTGTTGCAGACTCACACACTGTGGCTAAGTTTTGTATTCTCTGTCCATTTGCAAGGAAACATGGCTTGATTTTTCATTAGATATAAATAGCAAGAGGTAAGAATATACAGGTCTCCAGCTTTAGTTGTCAGTAATTTGCAGCACTAATGAGTGATTTATACTGAGCACAGATTATCAACAAGGTTTGTGGGCCCAGACCCTCAGAAGTGGTTGTTTTCTGTCATGGCAACTCTCAGAAAAGCATCTGTAAGGGTGGTAAATCTCCTCCAAGTGTTCAGGGCTTTGGTGAAGGAAGGGAAGAAAGAACTCAGCCCTCAGAGTGACAGATGCAGAAACCAGCTGGTTGCAGTTGTCAGTGCTTTAGGCTGATCCATCTCATACACTGTAGGACACAGAAAACAGAATTCATAATAAATGGAAGCCAAACTGTGCACCAAAAAATCTACCAGTGCAGAGCTGCGATTTGAGGCAGGCAACAGATACTTCTTGAAACCTCTAAGTGCACCTGACTTTCTCATCACATGAAAGCAGGGGACTGATCTCCTCTGTGAGTCTGGCCATCGATTCCATTACAAAAGCATTAATTATAGTGGAAAAGGATAGCACAAGTACATAATGAACAGTTAACATATTTCTTTTGATCTGTCCCTCCACTCACTGCCTGTTCTGTAAATCACTGGCGCAAGATTTTCTGTAGGAAAAGCTGAGTCAATAGGCAAACTCCTTAACCTGAAGAAAGTAACACTGAAACCCATCCTAATATCTCCTACACACTCTGTGATTCCTGAGTTCAGGCCAGAAGACAGACAGAAATATAATGAGAAATCATCTCTGGTAAAGCCACACTGTCATCCCTTTTTCAGACCACACTGTCACTCCACAAGCTGAAGTAATTTGCGAAAGAATATTCAGTGTGATTTTGTCTTAACTTTGATCACGTATTAAAAACAGGAACAGAGGAGATATAAAATCCACAATGCCACTCCAGCTGTACTCTGAGTTCTTTTGCTCTGAGGAAACAAGCCTTTTTATGCCTTTTTTTTGAGAGAACTCTAAAGAAGAATGAATAAAGTTCTGCTTTTCAGTGAGATGTGCCATATAATTCAGCTCTTTTTTTTAAACTTTGCGAAAACCCAAATATCTTCATAAAGAGAGAAAAAAATCTGCGCTTTTCATGTACAGAGAGTGAGTTTAGATTAGTTATTAGGAAAAAACTCTTCACCATGAGCGTGAAGGCACATGAACAGGCTGCCCAGAGAAGCTGTGGATGCCCCATCCCTGGAAGTGCTCAAGGCCAGGTTGGATGGCCTTTGAGCAACCTGGTCTGGTTGAAGATGTCCCTGCTCACAGAAGAGGGGCTGAACTCGATGATTTTCAAGGTCCCCTTCCAAATCAAAGCAGTCTGTTATTATGTGAATCAGAGAGTATGTCCCTATTGCTGTAGTCAGCACCATGGAAGACCCAATTGCAAAAGCATTATTATCCAAGGGGAATTGTAGAGACCCCTCCTTTGGAGGGACCTTGGTGTTGAATATTGTCCTAAAATGACCTTCAAATAAGTAAAGGAAGGCATCATCCTGAATCTGTCATAGCACATAATCAAATAATCACAGCATAAATTAGGTTGGAAAAGACCTCTAAGATCACTGAGCCCAACCCATGACCAAACACCACTGTGCCAACCAGACCAGGGCACTGAGTGCCACATCCAGGCTTTCCTTAAACACCTCTAGGGATGGTGACTCCACCACCTCCCTGGGCAGCCCATTCCAATGTCCAATCCCTCTTTCTGTGAATAAGACCTTTCCAATATCCAACCAAAACCTCCTCTGGCACAACTTATTGTCCTCTTATCCTGTTGCTGGTTACCTGAGAGAACAGGTCAACCCTGACCTGGTTATACCCTCTTTTCAGGTAGTTGTAGGGAGTGATAAAGTCACTCCCGAGCCTCCTTTTCTCCAGGCTAAGCAACCAAAATTCCCTCAGCTGCTTGTCATCAGACTTGTGCTTCACACCTTCCCCAGCTTCACTGCCCTTGTCTGGACCTGCTTCAGCACCTCAATGTCCTTCCTGAACAGAGGGCCCAGAACTGGACTCGGCATTTGAGGTGTGGCCTCACCAGCGCCAGGTACAGGGGAAGAATTGCTCTCCCAGTCCTGCTGGCCACACTGTTCCTGGTACAAGTCAGGAGTAGATTGAGCATCTTGGCCATGTGGGCACACGCTGGCTCACGTTCAGCTTCTCTCTACCACCATTCCCAGGTCCTTCTCCACTGAGCCACTTTCCAACCATTCTGCCCCCAGCCTGTAGTGATGCATGGGGTTATTTTGTCTCAAAGCTTTGTCCTGAAAAACAAGCAAGCTAGAAAATTACTGAGCTGTGATGTTATTAAGGAGGCCAAATGAATCATGCAAAAAAATAATTTAAAACACACACATCCCCACTGTGTATATATGGCAATAAGGATTTTAACTAACTAGTTTAATTGCTTCCAAGACCTGATGACTTGTCAAGTGTACCGGATGGCAATGAAACAGCTCTGCTGAAGTCCAGATTCTCCAATATCCTGTCAGCTGAGACTTAGAGGCACAGAGCTGCCTGTTTGCTCCTGCTTCCACTGAGCTGGGAAATATACAGAAATATCCCACATAGGCACTGTGGTCCCAAGGAGTAGAGAAAAAACAAGAGGAAAAAAAAATCAATTCTGTCTTAACTAGTGTTTAAACGGTTGAGAGTAAAAACACACATTCAACACACAGAAGAAACTAATTTTTATAAACCTACTTACCATAGGACAGGGCAAGGGTGGTTTGGGATCCTACCTAGATGCATATGCACAGAAAAGCTAAATTGTTGTTGCAAACATAGCCCTTAAGTCTGTTTCCTAACTTATGAATTATCTAGCTTTAGATATTGTGGTTTTTCAATAAATGCTGTGTGTTTATAATTTTACTACAGAGCAGCCAGAGTTCAAATGAGCAGATCCAGCCTTTCTATAAACCTGTTGAGAATGTTTCTGTACCTTGAAATGTACTAGAGGCTTTGTCGTGGTTTTGTTTCAGTGTTAATTTCTCACTAGAGAACATGGCTCTAAATTAAGATGTCTTTTTTTGCTACAAATTCAAGCTGGGAAAAGTTTGGAGAGATTGATTAAGCTTATCTTCTGTCCATTCACCTCATACTCCTCCCTGACTTGCCTGTGATACTTACAATTTCCAGGGCCTATGTTCTTGCAGATTTCCATCCAAAACTTGACGTCATAGAATTAGTGTGCATCTCATGACTAAGCTCTAGCATGTTACAGAAATATTTTGGTTTGCCTTCCATCTCAACTGCTTTTTGGACTGTAGGTGATTCATGTCAAACAAAGCACACTGGTTCAAGTCCACGTGTGCCCCTGTCGTTCACCACTGAGAAATCAGTGTTGGGTGGGCTTAGGCAGGGTGGGATATCCAGCTAGAGATCTTTCCTCAGTCTGATCTGTGTATAGGATTTAAACCTAGGTCATCTAACCGCTGCAAAGCAAAGCTAGAGGTGTTCAGTTCTGATATCCTTTCAGTCCCTCTTGTCCTACTGTGCAAAAACACTTAATTATTCATTGAGCTTAGACAGAGTGTGAAAATTACTATATTTAAATCACAGCCTCTGCTCATACAGCCACTAGTGTGTGTGTCAAGTGGATCACCTTCAACAAAAACAGACTTTGCTTATCTTATTCTGAGTGTAAGGCAGCTCTCTTGGGAGGAAAGCAATTTTATTTCAAGGCCTTGCTCTAAATCAAGTTTATGAGGACTTGAATTTTAGGATTCACTGCTTTGAATTCAGCTGGGATGACAGACTTCCTCTTTTGGCTTCTTTTAACATCACTTTTGCATCTACTCTGCTTCTGGAATTGATTTGTAGCTGTGAAGTATATGTTAACAGAATCCTCTGTCCATCTATTAAAAAATCTGCAGAAGAACTACCTTTTAAAAAAGAGCTAAACCCTACTCTTGACTGGGAATCCCCTGCTAGCCAACTTAAGTTACCTCACGTATATCTGGGTGGTTTTTTATGAGCCTCCTAGCTTCAGATATTTCAATGCACTCCATCAGTTGCCTGGCACTAATTTGGTTGTTGAGAATTGCCCATTTGTGCAACTGGGATCAATTTCCATATGTGCTCAGGCCACAGGAGGGAAAGGTGATGGTTCTAGGGGCTCTTTGAAGGTTGTGGGGACAGCAAGGGTGACACTGCCTCCTTGGTGGGGTGGAGAACCTGGAGACACTGGGAAAGTTCTGGTGGGAACCAGGCCAGGGCGGGGGTGGGCAGAGCCCATCTCTCTCTGTGACACCTCCTGGGGCAGAATCCAGCCCTGAAACTTCAGGCAACTGTGAAAAAGCCAAAGAGAAAACATATGGAAAGAATGAAACCAGGGAACCTTATAAAATGACTGCATTTAGAAAGATGAAAAACATGGAGAACAACCTGAGAGGCTTTGCCTGAAGCAAAGGCTGTGGGTACTGCCAGCCTTTTTCTGTGCAAATAGAAACCCTTGGCAAAGGTTTGAGGTATGAGGTAATTGTTAGCAATGCTATAGTTAACCAGTATCAGATTAGTACACTTGCAATATTTTCATTTTAGAAGGTTGGATTTTAAGAAATTGAGTGAGACTTCCAGAATTTATTGCACTTGATAAATCTAGTGAAAATTATTTGGATTCCTCAGAACTGTTATTCACAGTTTCCTCTCCTACTCCCATCCCTCCACATTCCCATAAAAAACTGTGGTCTCCTAAATAATTTTCCATAGAAAACCTTCAACTCAGCCCAGGTAAACTCTGTCAGGATATTATGTCCCTGTTTCATATGCTATTTCTCATTCCCTTTATTTGAAGAGTGAGAGGAATGTGTCTCATGTGTGTTGCCCCAGGGAAGTTCCCAACTACCTACATCAGAAAGACAGCGATACACCTGAACCAGTGCAATTAAGTTCTTCTCAAAACAATTGGCTGGCCCATCATTTCTAGCAGTGTGTCTTGCAACTTTTATGGTGATCATTAGCAAAATAAGAGATGGTGAAGGCAGTGTGCTGCTCATGGCACATCTGCGAGCACAACCATCTCCTGCATCCGTGAACGGTTTGCTCTGCGTGCATATTGTGAATATGGGTGAGGAAATGCCTTTCTTTGAATACCATTGTTACTCATCCTTCAAAGCATAAAAATGTTTCAGGACGGAGTAAATTGTAAACATGCAATTAACTGAATTATTTTTTTTACAGCTGAGTTGCTGGTGGGATTTCATCCATGCTTATATTGCACAGGCTTTCATTATACTTCTTGGTTTATGTTTACTTTATGATTTGGAAATATGTCAGAAGGAAGACTATTACCAAGGAATATGTCAAACTAACATTTTCTAATTAATAAATTAAGAATCAATAGCAGGTTACACCTCATCTTTCTGAGAGTCTGACTTGGAACTTTTGAAGTTAATAAATGTACAACATCAATGAGCAAAGCTAACAATGATTCATTCTTCTCAAATAAATCCTGTTTCTCTTCCATAGGCTAATGTAAGAACTTTGCTTATATAATAAGAACTAAGAGAAATTATTTATGAAGAAAGATTAGTTTTTGATAAAATACCACACAGAGATTAAACAAATGAACTCATAAATGAACATACGTTAGAGAAAATGCAGATAAATTACACACTCCACCCCTGCTTCCCGAAACTATTAAAATTGATAATACCTCCTTATTCAAACCAAAATATATCCAGCCCTGTTCTGTAACAGACTTGAAAAGAACTGGGTAGTGTCAGCATTCAGCCTTCAGCTGTTGCACCTGAAACGCAGAAAAAACATTTTGTTATTATCTGTACCTGTCTGAACTTGCTTTACTTGCCACTCCAGGGCTGCTTTCCACACCAGTGTGTCTGATGTCTCTGCTTTGAACCAACCAGCCTGTATTGTGGGAAATAAACAGGTCAGTGACACATCTGTTACATTTTTTTGTTGTGCCTGCGCTATCGGAGAAGGAATGTACACATTACAACCTCTCCTGTTCTGTGTTAATGTAGGGTGACTATAGAATTCCTTTTGGATTACTCTGCAATCTGCAAGAACAAGTAATTACAGCAGGTACAAAGTATTACCTATCAAACATCTTGTATGTATCATGAAAGCACTGAAGGCTTACACGATAGCCATACTCTGTAACTTAGTTATCTGAAGCCCTGCTAAATGTTTTCAAGACCCTTTCACAGGGTTCCCCACCAGGATAAAAAAGTAAAAAATAATGTCAGCAGATGATATGTCACAGCCATGTTTTTAGCAGGACTGGGCACTGAAAAGCATGAAAGATAATAGTCTATGAGACCTAAAATAACTGTTCAACTAAAAGCACAGTGGACATTCTCTTTATTAAATCAAACTAAAACAAAAACATTTGCTTCAATAAAATAATTAAAAACACAAAAAGAAGAAAAAAAAACAAGCTACCAATCTAAAATGAGTGCAAGCCATCTTTGATTCTCAGCTGGGCAGTTTAATTCTGATCTAAATTATATTGGGACACTTATTTTTTATACACTCTACCAGTTATTTTTTCAATTTATTAAAAATAGACATTAATAATCACTTTGCATGTTGAAAGCTGACTATTTGTTCTTGCTTTATAGTCAAATTCTTACTCATTATACAACTTTACCATTTATGCTGTTGCTCCCTCGTTAAATGAATATTAACTCATTACCTTAAAAATATTTCTCAAAGGGTAAATACCTTTGATTATTTATAGGCTATTCCATGATTTTTCTCAGCCACTTGAGAAAAAGCAACCATTTAGCAATCATATTTCTCTACATATACTGAGATATGTCTGAGAAATTGAGCTGAATTTTCCATGTGTTTAAGATACAAAACAGTAGTTTAAACACAGTGGACAGACGTGGGGCATGCATGAAGAATCAGATGCATGTAAAATCATTTTTCTGCTGTTCTAGGAGTTGTCACAGCCTCTTCTACAACATTTGTAACCTTTTAGAGTTGGGACTAAGTTACATCAGTACTTCACACAGGTGTAAGTGCTCTGGGACTGGCAGAGGATTGGGCACAGGGAGCTGAAAGATGTTCTGACAGAGAAAAATAGAGTGAGGACAGTTTATCACATCCTCAGCAGCTGAGAGAAACCTTGACTTTGACTGGGGAGTTCTGTGTCCCCTGTAAAGTGCGGATATAAAACTGAATATAGTGATAAAAAGATATAATTTTCAATGACATATGATGCTTAAAACACCTATTCTTGAGCCCCCATTGCATAAAATCCCAAGCTCAGCATCTTATCTTTATCTCAGATAACATCTGTCCTTCATTATCTTCACACGCAGACTTCTCTCTGTTGTGCTTGCGAATGGCTCTTTTTTTTTTCTGATAAACCTGACATTACAGGATTCTCACTTACATTAGAAAACAAGGGTTCTTTTTGTTGAATTACTAGTAGTGAGTCTTTCAGAATTATGTTTTTAATGAAAGTTTCCATAGATGATGGATTTTATTTGGATGGCATTTCACTTCCATAAAAACAGTAGGTCTTTATTGTTTCCATATATACCTCTTACAGTTGTTTTCTGAGCTGGTCACAGGGAAAGCTTATGTCATGTAAAGCCTCTATGAAGGGACCCTTCCAAAATTTTTTGGATCATTATCACAGAAACAGAATCAAGAAACAAAGTTTCTGAGAGGCCAGAGGAATTTTACCAACCCACCTTTCTCATATTGAGGTACAAGGTTCAGCTTAGCTGTTCTTGGCCATTCTTACACTCACATGAGCCACAGAGATACCACTGAGTGTGGTGTTCTCTAGCCATGATTAATCGTAGAGCTAGGTTTTAATTTCACCTATAGTGTCTGAAGATCTCTACACATAAAATTTCCAGTCCTCTACATATAATGATTTCTAGGACATGTAGTAGCACTACCAAAACAAATGCCTACATCCTATCAACTTCCTATTCCCTTGACTAATCCCAGGATGAGTCTTATTTGTAGCTTCACTTGAGCACTAAGTGGGTATGATCTCAAACTCCATGTATCTGGAGAAGGTATCAAAATGTTTTCCAAAGTTTCTGAAGACACTAAAATAGCTGCATGAAATAAATTTGATGTCACGAGGCACGGATAAGAATTGTCGCTACAAGGTGAAATGAGTGACATGAATGAGGCAAGGAGAAAAGCTAAGTTTACCTTTTACTTATCCTTGAGATGATGTTATATTCATGTATAAATATACGTATATTTCAGCAGGAGCCTTCATGGTACTTTGCAGACATAAGAGAGCTCCTAAAGAATTTACCATTTAAGGTTACTTGTCATTGCTTTACATGAAACTACTAAACTTGGAAGGATCCATACCCTTTTCTAATATTATGAGGGATAAAATAAGCAGCCAGGGATCCCATAGACTGAGTAATGCTAAAAGAAGGTGTTTTATACTGTAAATCTGGCACCCTTCACTTCTGTATCTGGATGCATCTGGTCTCAAGATGGCCTGGAGTGGAAGTGGACATCATGGTCATGTAAAAATTCCTCTATCTCAGCTTGAGAACTTGGCTGCTCCTGAGCTGCAGGTGGTCCTCTGCTGGGGACACTGTCTCTTGCCAAGAGCCCTTAGCTGAGATGGGAGAAAGGAAAGCTCCAGAGTTTCCTGTTTTTTTGAACTGAAGTGTCAATGACCATTATTTATTAACTGACAAAGGGGCCTTTTTTTCCTCTCTTTTAATTAGAAACTACAACAACTTGCTTTTCAAAGCCGAAAATACTTGAAATGATCCCAAGTAATATTCCAAAACCACTAGCCTGAAGCTGGCAGTTAGAAACCTAATGAAATCTGATCGACTGGCTGAGCCCTCCTTTTCCTACACACATACTCACATGCACACACACGCTCCCCTTGCCCCAAAAACACAGAAAAAGACCCCAGACAAGGCAAGTGCATTCCTTTTTAACAGTCATCTAAATTTGTCACACATTTAGTGGACATTTTGGGATCTATCCATGAGAGATTACACTTACTGCTTTGAGAGGCAAAATCTCTTTCATGAAACCTCCCAGAGCAGAGTAAGAAAAGTACATTCATTTCGCAGGCTATATTTAATTTCATTCCAGGCTTATCACAGGGCTTTATAATCTTCCTCTGTGTGGAATATCTCCATGGTTTGAACTCCTCTTTAGCAGGGTAGATTTAGCATTTGCTGTGGGAGGGGGGAAAATATAAATGAAGCTGTGCTGAGTCGCAGCAGCTGCTCCAGCACAAGCTCTCTTCTTCCCTATTTAGCATGATCTCTATTCCAGCCCAGGCCTTTGCAGCGCACACAAACACACACACCAGCTCACAAGATGTGAAGGTTTTGTCTTTTAATGGCAGAGTTTGACAGGCAGCTTGCTGCTGAGGTTCAGCCAGATACAGCTGGTCAAAGCAATGTTGCTCATCTACATCTGTCTCCCATGCACTGAATTTAGCCAGGGTTTATTCGTCATGGATGGAGTTAATTGTGAAATGCTCAAAACTGAGAGAATATGGAAGATGCAACATAAACCAAGCATCTGTTCTGTGAGAAAATTGAAATGCTGACACAAAGCAGGGCTAAAGCTCCAGCAGTTTGAATGGCTGCATAGGTCTCACGTGTTTGAGAGTCCCAGGATTATTTAGTCTGTCTCATTCAGTCCACTTCCTAGTAAGTTCTTCTGTCATAGCCTGCCCATGGAAATAGTCTGTATTTGCACTGTTTTGCATCTCAAGAGGGGCTTGAAGATTGTTATTGGACAGAAATAACTAAGGCTATGTCACAGGTGTATAAAGAGCAACCAGTTTAGAGATGGTGTATGACTGAAATGGTTTGAGGAAGGAGGACTTGAGATGGGGAGTGGGCAGAAATTGGGGAGGTGGAAGACGCATCAGTCGTGCACATGTGAAGTAGGGACTTCCTAAGTTTGGCTTGAAGAATCCCACATCTCCTCAGGCCTATCTGGTATTGCTGGCCCATGCTTCTTTTGCAGAGGAATGCCTGTCTGCAACGTGCTTATCTAAACTCATCTCATCAGCTGTGTGTTGCCCACCTGTTCCTCTCCAGCAACAGCAGGATTGCTTGTGTGATAAATGATAGCTGGTCACAGAGCCTTCATGATGTATTTGCCACCAAGCAGAAACTAATTTTTAAGACTTATCTGAAGACATTATGGTGCCCAGAAGTTTCCACAGAGAAAATATTTCATCTATCCAAAAATATGGAAAAAAAACCTCTCGTCAGTAGATCTTCAGTCAATGACTGCCGCTAGGAAATGAAGGTTTCTAGGAATATAAAACTGACATGTGGTGCTTTTCACGCAGTATAGAGACTTTTTTCAAAAACACAGATATTTATGAGAAATCATGTTTCATTTCCATTTGCACAAAGGTTTTATCCTGTATTCTCATAGCTCTGTTTGATTATGTATTTGATGTCTCTTCCCATGAAGGTAAATCTCAAAAAAGAAACTTTCAAGGATAACCCTACTCGGTATAGTTGGGATGTACTCTTTCCTATGCTAGATATTTTACAGGCACAGGAACGTCAGTGTTTTCTAATATTCACAACAGATATTGCATATGCAAAGAGATACACTTAAATATTTTCAATTCAAGAGTGATTTCAGCATTGTAAGTTAAACACACACTTAAACTCTTTGCAAGTGGTGCCTCAAACACTTGTTAAAACCTCCCTCTTTCATACCAAAGGGTCATAATAACTTGGAGTTAGTGCTGCCACTCTAAGTACTTTGATCTATGCACAAACTCTTGATTGTTGTCTGCTGCCCATCTGTTCATCTCCTCGTCCCAGCTGCACTCCATGAGAGCCTGTGGGCTTTCTGAAGTCTAACTTATTTAGGTGGGATGCAGTAGAAATTCAGTCCTGATGCACCAGAAAGGCTAAAATATTGACGCTCTTGAGTCAGAAGTTAGAAACTATATCTAATGTGAAGAGGACCAAATTGCAGCTAAATGCAGGAAACTGCTAGCAATTTGTGGGAAGAAGCAGAACTCAAACAAGAAATCCCACAAATTTTGGGAACCTCAGAATTCCTCTTGCCCATGGTGTCTTTGCAGTCTTTCTCTAAGCTCATCCTCTTGTCCTTTCAATGGCAAGTTAGGTACTCCTTTGCTCCTCTTGTGTGTATTTTTGCCTTTTTTCCCCAATCCCTTTCCCATCCTCCTCCTCACCTCCAAAAATATATGAGTAGATAAATAATCAGTGACTGTGACCTCTCCCTGACTTTGCTCTTCTTCCAATAGAAACATGGTGCAGGTTGATGTTTGAGCAGAATTCATGATAATTTTAATCCTTTTGAAACAAATGTTTCCATGTTTTTGTCATCTGGAGCCCTAGGATAAACTTTGGAACAAGAATATTCTGTCTATATTTGTTTGCCTAATTTTCAAGATCTTTATATCTATTTTGTTTTTATTTGTACACAGTATGGCGGTCACTAGCAAATAGAGACAGTGGAGTCTCTGTGGAGTCATAACTATCTGTGGAAAGTCATTCAGAAATTTGGCACTCTCTTCCATGTTCAGGGAGCCAAAACCCTTCAGCAGATCAGCATCATCCTCTTCCAGCCCATAAAAAGCAATATTAAACCTGTTGTGATCACTAACTGGTTTGACCTTTTTCTTTGAAGTGTCCTCATATGGAAGTCTGTACAAAGAGAAGATTTTTTTTCAAAATTTCCCCATTTCTTTATAACTTTTCTCCATCCTTTGTACTTATACTATTTCTCTTACATCAGCAGTTCCAGAATAAAAAAATCAGCCTAGTTTGTCTAAGATATGAGAAATTTTGCTTTTTCACATTTATCGAGCACTTGGAAACACCAAAACCCTGTGACTGAGCAAAAGGCTACAAATATTTCCATTCTACAGAATTCAGAACTCCATTCCAAATGCAATTGGTAAATAGTTTTGGACAATTTGCCATGTGTTTTCTGAAGGGACATATGAATTTTCCTGGAAGAAGCCAACTGCATTGCTCGACTGCGTAAATTATTACTTTCTGTAATCTTGCATTGGGCTCCACATTGTGAGCGTATGCTTGCAAGTTCTACTGTAAAAGAAAGGAAGGCTAGGTCTCAGCTTGTCCAGCTGGTAAATGTCAATATTTGCACCTTTTTTCTGCATTAGGAATTCATAACATTTTAATTTAGAGAACTTTAATGTAGATTCCCAATACTTGCTGATTTCTTTGGGCCCATAAAGGAAATTTCTTTTTTTTAAGAAAACAGAAGGATTAAGTAAATACGAATGTATAAGTGTGTTTGAATTTTTCCATGCTTTAATAGTTGAAGAGCTTCAAACATGGAGTTGTTTCTGGGACTTGCAATACCAAGTCTGAGATCAAGCAATTTTAAAGAACATAAAATTGATTGGAACCATGTTGTGCTTGTTCTTAAAAACTAACTTTTTGGCTTTTAAACTCAGATAATTTTTGTGGGAAATTAATGCTTACTGCTAATAACTGGATACCATTTCTAAGAATTCCAGGAACAATCTTCTGATAAACAATTAAAGATTATTTGTGAATTTGTCACATGGCCCAGATTTAAATTTGATCAGGTTCTCTACTGTCTTCATTTGCTTTATTGAGAGCTAATTCCAGAATTAAGTTGCTTAGTTGCAAATTTATGAATGACAGCGATGATGTTGATTATTGCATGAACAAAGCCTAGGATTTTTGAAGAACTTAGGGGAGTTAAGAACCCAGCTTGCAGTGGAATGTAGACACCTAAAGCTGCCAAAGCTTATTTATATTATGACTAAAAGATGTTTTGTTACAGAATTGCCTCCTTACAGATTGTGGTCCTAACCATTGGTTAAGTCTTGACCCGACACCTCTGTTGTAGTCAAGAGCACAAGAAGTGCATGACCTGCATGTAGCACTGCCTTTCTGGACCTCCAGTTAACCAAAATTAACAAAAAAATTTAACAAAAATTCCAGGCATGGCAATGTGAAGAAATATCCTGTGTCAGGGAGAATCTCTTTGTTGCACATCATGCTGTCTTAATAAATCAGATATGAGCAGAACAAGGACAGCAAAGATGAAACCTCAAGGTAATGGTCAGTGGGTGAACATGTCAGTTTCTGCCACCTCAATAATGGTAGGATAGCATCAGTTCTTAGAACATGATACTGATAATTCTTCCATCCACCAAGAACTGCCTCAATAGAACCTCAGGATGAGATGGAAATGAGAAAATTGGTAGTTTAAACCTGAGGGAGTATATAATAGAAAGGCCTTCAATTTTCCTTTTTAGTCTGACATGCCCTTGTGAATCCTCAGGCTTCCCCTTGAAGTGATGCTTTCAGTTGAACACATGGCACTGTGCAATCCTGTATCTTGGGTACTTAAAAAAAGGAAGGTGTTTCTTAATATCAGTTTTAGCCAGTTTTAGAAAATCAATCTGTGGCATTTCTACCGGGAATTTTACTGTAACAGCCTTCTGCATAGCAGTTTGTGGTGCCATTCAAAGCTCTAAAACACCCTTCTCCTAAACTGTGCTGGCCAGGGCAGTGGGAGAGGCAAGGTCTGGAACGTGATGATGGCCAGGAATGCATGTGGATGGACAAGACTAAAAGAACAATGGTGCTCTTCCAACTGTTCCTCTGTGTCCTGGAGAGCCAAGAAGAGACGCCGCTTAGGGAAGTTCAAGGTCAGGCAACATTTCAGTTAAATGTGGGGATCTGAAGGAGAGAGGGAAAAGTGCTTCCATGGGAGAAAAAATTTGGTGATCGGAGGCAGGAGTGTGAGATGAGTCTTCCCACTCCCATTTAGTATAAAAATTTTTAAGGTGGGCAAGCTGTGCAATGCATTGCTTACTGCATTAAATTTAGTGCTTAGGTTCACAAGGATGTCATATGTAAATTTATGGCATTATTCAACCCACACTCTCCCATTAAAAGGGACTTTTTAGCTGTAACTAATAATTACAGAACATTAACTTGAAGCTCTGGTCCAGATGACAAGGATCTCCTAGCAGTAGCATCTTATGATCTGATCTGGTCTGTGTTACTGATTCAAAGAACGAGTCGGCACAACCAGTGTTTTAGACACGTATTTAGATCACACTTGGCAACCCCCAGAATGGTTAACATACACACTTTCACTTCAGATTATGTTTCAAATTGAGCTGACACCTCTCTCTTTCCCTTTACTTTCAAACCAAGTAATAAATCTTTTACATGCCTCAAATGAGAAACTGGCTAGCCCTATTATTTTTCTTGAGATGAAAAAACCCACAAAACAAAACCTAATAGCCAAAACAGAACTAGTTTAGTTGCAATACAATGCACTAAGTTTTTGGCTGTAAACCCTACTTGCGGTGCACTAGAGTACACCAATAATTCTTCTTGGATAAGACAAAAAGGTATATGGTTGTTCTAAAGTACATACATACACAGAAAAAGTCCCAAACCTTATTCATTTTGGCTGTATTCGTGCTTATCTAACCATAAACCATGGTTAAAACTATTTTGGCAGGGTAACAGTGCATTATATAGTTTATTGCTTTTTGTTTTGGAAACTGAAAGCTGCTAAGATATTGTGGTTTGGAAGCTGCTAGCAGAGCGTATACAGTGTTTCTCACAGGCACACACTTTCACTGTGTTTTTGTTTTGTCAGTGGATTACAGACATCTCACACAGTTGGGCTTTTATGTACCTTTTCAAAGACTCTTAAAAAGCATAGGTGGACTCTCTTCTCAGCTTAATTTGAGTCACTCGTATGGCATTAAAAGAGTTATGTGTTATATCACAGTAAATACAATAAAAATGTATTACACCACCCCAGAAGTTGTTGGTTTTTATGGATTATTGAAACAGGTTTTGATTTCTTACTTGCTAACTGAATATTTACTCATTTTACCTTTCCTTAAGGAAAATTTCCTACCTATAAAAATACTGTATTTAAATATATTTAATAAATAAAAAAGAATGGAATTCCACAGTCTTTTTTTTTTCTATTGTGAGTACTGTCTGATGCCAACACACACACAGAAGTAGTAAATTGAGATATAGGTGAATATAAAAAAGGCATTAGAGGGGAAATGATGTAAGGGGTGTGTGATAGGTGCTGATTCTCTGAGATTGCAACTGCAACAACAGAACTAGGTTTTATATTGAGAAGGATCACAGTGTTTATGGCTTAAGATATTTTTTGAGGACACCGAATGTACAGAGAGCTAGTATCAGGCTAGAGATGGTGCTCTAAAATTAACATTTAATTGGAATTGAGAAGTCTGTTGAGTAGCTCTTCACATAGAGCACTGGGGCCATCAGAGCTGTACCAGAGTCCTACTTTCCCTGGAGACCTGCAAGGTGGCCGGAGGCTACCACTGGAGTGCTGGTGGATTGTTCTCTTCTCTCACCAATTCTCACCGGTTCTCACCAGTTCTCTCTTTATTCACCAGTATTTTCAGCTCTTACAGTGGTGTTGGAACTACCTCTCATCTTTAAATCAGGATTTTTCCTGCACCCACTGTGCTGGGTGGTGATGGGGAAACGCCTTTTCTAATTTGCTGAAAATTATACCAAGTGTGGCGAGTTTTCAAGGATTATTAGGGTAAAAATAAAATGTTTCTGTCCAAAGGTTATAGCAGAGAGGCAAACTCTGCCAGGTGTCTATGGGCCAGAACTCTTAATTTCCCAGCATGCTTCCAGTGGTAATTCCTAACTTGGGATATATAAATTTGGTTCAAGGAAAGTTTCACGGAGATTTCTGTGTTTCCTCCTTCTTACAAATAAAATGGCAAACTCTGTTTAAGTCCATCTCAGTCTTTTTTCATCCTTTTTGCCTCCCGCTTGCATATCACTATCAGGGGAAGATTGGCTTGAGCATAATTAATAGCTTCTAAAAGCATAAAAACCAGCTTTTTCTTTGTTCACTTTTATCTCAGGACGGAAAGGCTGATAGAAGCACAAGGAAATAAATGATTGACTTATCAAAGTGCTTGTCAAAGAGAAGAGGTTCAGTTTTGAATTGTCCAATATGTGAGCTGAGAGGAAGTAGGGAAATATTTTTCTAGGGGAAAAATACTTTCTCCAAATAGTCATGATAGTGAGCAGAGGCTGAGCGGTGTCCAGTGTCCTTTCACCACAGCCATGACTCTCAGGCACTTTGGGCCCCCAAACCCAAGCATGGTGGTGCAGGAACCCCAGATTATGGGTTCCAGGCACATGGCACATGGAGAGGAGCATTGCCATGAAGAAAAGCCTGGTTCAAGACATGTACAGAAATTCAGTGCTAGAGGAATCAACCTGAGGACACAGGCTTTTAAAGACCACAACACGTGGTGAAATACAGACTGCATTTATATGTGGTGAAGTAAAGCACATACTTTATAACATAATCAAGCAGCTATCACTGTGCTTGTACACACAGTGGTTCTCACACTCTTCATTTTTTTATTGGCTTCTGTTACTTGTAGCTATGCATTGACATAACAAAGATATGTGGGTGTAATAAACATTTGGATGCTCTCATTTATGGCATGCTGCTGAAGGGAGTAAAATCAATATAAAATAGATAAAAAAAGCAAAATTAATTTTAAAGGCTGAAGCTATAAATCAACATCGTGCAAAGTGTTCATCAGATTTATTTGATGCTTTTACTGTAAAAATACACAGCTGTAGGAATTCGCTTGCATGGGATAGAATAGCAGGGCACACAACCACACCTTTACCTTTGCTGCCAAGGTCTGCCCTTGCCAGCACAACTATGCTCTAACTTACTGAAGGTCTCTTTTTTTTATGTTAATCTATCTTC
The DNA here is from genome assembly GCA_013400315.1 of Bombycilla garrulus. Lineage (NCBI taxonomy): Eukaryota > Metazoa > Chordata > Aves > Passeriformes > Bombycillidae > Bombycilla > Bombycilla garrulus. The sequence continues at coordinate 197,881 of VXBU01001337.1, forward strand.
CAGCACTCTGGCAGCTGCAGCAGGGTGGGGGGGCCCTGGCTGTGCATGGGGGCCAGCAGAACCCTGGCAGACTGCAGAGAAGATGACCCTGCAGCAGTGCTTGCAGGCCATGCTGCCAGGCTGATTCACTCTCCGTTTCCCAAGAGCATCCTCCTCCCTGTCTCCACCGTGGTGTAGACACCCAGATTCCTCCAGATCTGTACCACACACTGGTCCAGGTGAGGCTCACTTACTCCTGCAGTCAGTGGGCCCCACTTAATCTTACAAACTGGATGCAAGCTCACTTGCAGCACCTTCTCCAGGAAACACAGTTTTCCTGCTGGCCTGACTGGGAATGATAAGTGTAGGTCTAGGCTGGGTTCCCAGATCCTGAAGATAACTGCTAGGGAAACAGAGGTGCTTTCCTGCAGCTCAGGGGAGTGCTTTAGCCCTGTCAGGGAGCAAGGGAGCAATCCAAGGGGCCCCTCGGCTGTGGCCATGTTTAAAGGGACGTGTCAGTCACGAGCGCGTTCGGCGTGCTCTGCAAATGCCTCTCCAGCCACGGCCCGTCGGGCATTTAGGAAGAGGAATGCCTGTACCCACAGCTCCCAGCTGCTCAGGCCTGTCAGAAATGGGCCTGTTCTGGTGATGTGCTGAGATGTGAGCCCTGGCCCCAGGGAACTGTGGCGAAAGAGGAAAGCATCTCTGGTGTTTATGTGTCCACAGGCTTCTGCAGCAGCTGCGTGCTCGTATTTGGTGCCTCAGTGCTGCATTCATCACTCAAATTCTGCTTGAGACCTCCAGTATGAATTCAGGGTCTGGATCTGCCCTGCTTGGGGTGCATTAACTGGCACATAAAGTAATCCATACTCTTTCTAAAATGGGTCTTCCTTTCTTCTCTGTTTATCTTCCTTTGTTCCACCGCATGTTGACTCCAATCCTTCATCTGTCCCCTAAATCCACCCTTCTCTTTTGCCCTGCAGGTCTGGTCCCATCCTGACAGGTCCCAGTCCATCCTGAGAGCACCTTTTCCAAACCTGGGTTTTTCTCTCAGTCCTCCTCTCCAAGGCCTTTCCTGGCTCTGGCCAGGCACCACACCTGTGGCTGCTCTGCCTCAGATTATTCCCCAAGCGTCTCCAATTTTCTCCAAGGCTGCAGTAAGAATCCTTGCATGATCTTCCAGTCCCAGTGACAACAGCTGCTCTTCACTAAAACTGTGGGGCAAACATTAGTTTCTATAAGAAAAGGGCAATTTTATGTGTGAACTCTATAATTTTTTTTTCTTTATTACTTCCTTCCTGAAAGTCTTCTCTGTGAAGGTGACCACACGTAAAACACGATGGTGCACTGCGTTACCTGGTGCAATTATTTGCTTGCTCCAGTAAACAAACAGGGTGTAGAACCCAGCCAGTTCCTAATTTCATACTTTCTCCAAATGTTTTCACAGGAAAGAATCCACATTTCACTTCCTCTGTTGTTGCAAAGGTTCAAAGCATTCATACTTGACATATGGTTTTATTTTATTTAGAGCCTTATTTATCCTTGTTTCCCCTGAGTATGGAAGCCACCATAAAGAAACTGTTTTGTAATTCAAATATATGTATAACTACATAGTGAAAAAATGAAAAGGGAATTTAAACAAAAAGTAAGTGAACTCAGCACTTAACCACAACATATTTCCAAATGAAACCCCACAGAATTATTGCATTGCCTATGTGGGGGCTTAAAATGAAAATAACCTCCATGAATGTTTTTCAGCAAAATCACAGCCGTGACTATATAAATATATTTATAGACGTAAAGATTGATATATATGCATAGCATAAAATTGGCTAATATCACTTGAACTTTATTCCTCTCTAGAATATTCTTGTGTACATAGTGATTACCTTTGATTTATATCATCCTGAATGAGAAAAGGCATACCTACCACTCACAGACAACCAGACCATCATAGTCTCAGATGTAACCTCTGTAACAAGCATGTTTTCCTTTTTTGTTTTTCTTTTTATATTGAGAGCTTTACTTTGAATTTATCTCTGTTTTGATTTTTTTCCTTCAAAAAATATTCTTATGTGGGAAGGATGACTGAGCTAATTTCAACATGGTTGAAATTTTCAAAAGTAGAAAAATATTTATTATGTAGTATAGCTTTGAACTAAACAGATAATTATGTCCAAAATTCATGTTTCTGAATTTTTTGGAAACAAAATGTACATAGCACAAAAAAACCCTTCCAAACAAGATCAAAATAGATAATGCCACATTTTACCTTAGATTTTAAAATTTAGGGAAATCTCCGTGTGAACTCCATACACTAGAAAGAGAATACTTTTTGGCTGAAATAATATTAGGCATGGCATTTATTTGTGCAGGCAGATATGGTCATTTACACTAGCTGTTATTACTCCTTTGAAACTAAATCCTCAGTGTAGATTAGTAGAATTCTTAGCAGTCACAGAAAACACCACTTTCTAACCGGAGAAGAAGATGTTGATAAAATATGGGAGTGTCACATTTAATCTCATGGAGAACAATGAGTTCTTCAATTAAAAAAAAAGGGAATATCTGCACTGCAGTAATTTTTTTATCCTCCATTTAAAATGAGATTATGATCAAACAATTTGCTGTGCAGATGTATTCTCATTGCATTAATTGTGGCAGGGTGAACAAGTTCTAACAACATGGTGTATAAAACCAAGCATATCTCAGTCCAGAGCTGGAAGTTTTCAGTAGCTAAGTACTGCAAGACAGCATCTTTCATCCTTTTGTAGCAGACTGGAGGCAGCCCAGATCAGTAGTAACCCACAGGTTTTATTGTCCTGAATAAAGATTTACTTGTCTGTTTCCTTGGTGAAATGAAGCAGCAGTTTCAGCTCCATGCACCAGTACAGCTCCCACTGTCATCAGGGGCTTTGTGGGCTGTCTCAGACACCAGCAGGAATTCAGCACTCAGGACTGTGAATTTAGGTCTCACTCCTAGGAATATTCACCTGAAAGACAGGTTGGGATAGCTTGCTGTGGGAATGTCTGAAGGAACAGGCAGTATTAAAGTCACCCAGGGTAAATTAACATGTCAAATATACAAATTGTTTCAAATACTTGTACTTTTTTATTTGACGTGTTGACGCCTTCTATAGACCTGCTACACACCCCTTAAGCATCTTTAGAGGCTGCAGGAAATGTGCTTACTCTAAGTCATATGCTGCATGGTCTTAACATCAAACTGCAAAGCGTAAGAAGACTCTGCTATCTCTGCACCTTCTGCACTCTTCTTATTGGTCAGTCATTTGTAGGAGTTATATTAACGCTCAGTGACAACCTTATACTGCTTGTCTCTGAATTTGAACCAGTCAGGAAAAAGTCTGTGCTATATTTTAGAGAGAAAGCCTTGCTTGCTTTCTTTATTAGTGTAAATTATTTTGCTGTGAGTCAAGAGCTGCCAGACTTACAGGAAATTATAAATAGGCCTCTGCTTTACATGAAGGAAAAAACGGCAGGAGGGAAAACCCCTCTAATCTGTTTGGATGAATGATGGCATATCTCTTTTGCACCGTACTTGAAGTAGTCTCATTGAGGAGCTGATGTTTCAGTTTTAGAAATGACACTCTAGTGAATCTATGCAGACCAAAGCTGGTGGCAAAGAGAGGGATGGCTGAAGTGTAGGAGGAGTGCACATCCCTGTGCAACAGACACAGGACTCCTGCCTCAGTAAAATACAGTCTTCAACATGGTGGACTGACTGAAATAATTTTTTTCACCTGATCATGAATTTCCCAGGCCTATGTAGATTTTATTCCTCTTACTGAGAACTTCTGTATGGGACTACTCAGGCAATAGCTGAGTTAATGAGTTAAATCTGTGAAACTGAAGCATATAGTCAATGCCACAGAGAGAGTACAGGTCAGACTCGTCCTTCCTCTTTGAGTAATCTAGACAAAGAGATGTATAAAATCAATTCAGAGTGAGAGGGGATTATTTTCTAATTGTTCTGGAACAAATCAGTTAAATTTTTGGATTGCATGTCTGATAGTCATTCTCTTCTAGCTTCAGCTTCTGTAAATATCTTCCCAAAAAAACCAAGCCTGTATTCCCACAGATCTCAGGAATCTTTCAAAGAACTACTGAAAAACATCACTTGTTGAAAGGACTGTTTATGATCTCTGCCGTACAACTTCAGTCTGAATATGAGCCTGCAAAATTTTACCATGTGCTGAAAAACTCAGAATGTTCTAGAGCAGACTTCAACTTGCCCTTTTGCTTTTGTCCATGTGCCCTGATGAGTAAGGGTGGGGAGGAGGGCTATGAAGTTAATTCTGTAAATAGTATATATCTTGCAAGTATCACAGGTAGGAGCCTTAGAGAGAGATTTTTGCTTTTGCCCTTGAACAGTAGTAAAAGAACATTTTGGACTAGAGGGTCTGCTTGACTACTTTCAAAATGTATTTCTGGAGAGCTGGAAAGAAAAATAGAAACTCCAGGTTCAAGATATTTAATCTTTTGGAATATGAGCAAAGCCCTGGAAATCTTGAGAAACAAAGAGGTTTAAGGAAATAAGTCTAACTGATACAGAAACATTTTTGAAAGTTGCTTCTCCTGCTACCAAGAAAGATAAGAAAATGGGAGAGTCACTTTGCACACAAGCCTATGTCACTTTCAAGCAAGAAACTGCAAGTTGATGAAGACTTTTCACTCTGAAGATGCTTTTTCACTGTGCCCACAACAAACTTAACCTGGGGCAAGCGTGAATTTGATTATAAGAAAGCTGACTAAAAGGCAATCAGAAAAATGAAAAGGACACAAATAGAACTGCTCTTGCTGCAAATGAACCACAGTTTGAACTCTAATGGATTCTGGTGTTGTGCACAAGCTTAAATTGTAATGTTTTATGTACATGTAATGGTAGGTTAAAGTTACTAAAATAAAAGCTACAGGGCTTAGCCAATATATGATCGTCCTAGATAAAAGCTGATTCACTTTGGCCCAAGGGCAGAATCACTGGGATAAATCCTACTAAGCGCTAAAATCAGAAAGAATCAAAGCTACAAATCTGGCATGCAAGAGCTTTAATCTAGAAGCACTATATACATTGTACTATAGTTTTGATTTTAATGTACTCATTCCTTGAGGAAAAACCATCTGCTTTACATTATGCCTGTGGTGCACAGTACATAGATTTCATCACATCTCTGTACAGAATAACAATAAATGGACTGTGAACCATTCCTCAAATATCTTCTTTAAGAACATAACAACTGGTATAACGTTTCAAGGTATGAAAAGAGAATGAAATAGAAACAGTGCAAAAAATGCACTTTGAAAGAATGTTTCAGAATGGTCTTGGTCATGTTACCTTTATTTTATTGTCCATTTTCACAGTTGGCTGTCTTCAGCTGTCACTGAAAAGATCAATTCAAAACTTTCACTTTATTCCTGCTTTAGAGATACTAAAATAGTAAAAGAGCTGTTATGTCTGGAAGATATATTTATCTTCTGCAACGTGAAAAGTGATGGACATATTCTGTGCTCTCTTTTTTCTCACAAGAAATTTATTAGTTAAAACACTAAATAAAAAATTTACAGAACTTCAGATTTTCAAGAATAGATTAAGACAGAAAACTTTTCTAGGCTTTACAAATAGCTGAGTTTAGAAAAAGTTGTCAGGTTGATTTCTGGAATGGGACTTCCATAACAAAATAAAAAAAACCCAAAACAAATAAAAAAAGCAGGATCCTCACAAGGGTTTTCTAAAAGAAGTCCACAACCTGTTTTATACAGAAGTAAATCTAACTATCTGACTGTCAGAAAAGCAGCATAGATGTGGTGATGATCATAATGTTACACAAGCTATATAATTGTGCAAATATTATCTGCAGCATAAAGTGACATACATGGTTATTATGGTCACCAGCCAGCACAAAGAAAGTTCAAAGGATGAAGCAATGAGGAGAAAGTAAATATAGGTCAACAGTGCAGTTTTCCACTGTTTTCATGAAGAAGTGCAAGGCAAAGTACTACAGCAGGAACTCGTCCAGAGCAAACGTCAGGTAAGAGCCTGAAACATCAGTAGTAGCCAAAACAGAACTGATCTGGGATTATGGGACTGTGTGGTGTGAGGAGCAGGCCCTTAGGTCCTGCTGTTCCATCAATGTGTTATCTAGATACCCCTGCTTTGTAGGATAAATGATCATTGCCCAACCACAGTTAGGCCAGTAATTAGAAAATTTGTCCTAATTATCAGAAAAATGCAGTGGTGCTTGATAACGTTGCATGTGGGATGATACGACCATATTCCTTTACTATCAAAGATCTAGTGCTAGTGACCTCGAAGTCCTCCTCAACTGATATCAGAGAGCCTTTCTGCTCACACTAGACCAGACTCCAGTGTCTGAATTACTCTCCAGACCTCACTTGACTGTAGGTTGAGATGTTTGCTGATAATAATAATTGAAGAATGACATCAGGCTCACAAGTAGATTCTAAAATTAGGCCGGTGCTGACTCCACACCCTTTCAGTCTGCTGTTGTTTCTGCTGCCCTTTTTCAATCGTGTGAGTCAAGACAGAACTGAATAATGATCATGTAGACTTGCTGGCACAGATCATTCTGATTCATCCATGAATCCATAAATCAAAGGAAGTTTTAAACGCTCAATAAAATAGTCTCATATGCTGAGGTCTGCATATATAGAATATGAAAGCATTTTTTTTTAAACTAAAATTTAATTAAATGAAAGGGAGGCATTTTTAAGCAGGGAATCTCGAGAGGAGTTACATTTTATCACTGGGGTAATCTCTGCTGCTTTGGGCCAGCCCCATTACATGACTCAGTGCTTCACAAGTGAGCAGCCAAGAGTGCAGGTTCTCCATTTCCATCAAGATCTAGTTGTACTTATGGGAGAAGGTGAATGGATCACTTTGGAACAAAATCTGCCACTGCAAAGGCAATAAAAGAAAATAAGTAACCTTTTCCATGGGTGCCCACTCACTCTCCATGCTCAAATTAGAAAGGTCCATTTCTAGCAGCTTCTATGACTGCACCTGACTGTGTCAGGGGAGAATGGACTGGAGCTCTTCTGTGAGTACATCAAAGAAATTACATTTCTTTGAGTCTGTTTTGACACATTTGCAAAGACAGAAAAACCAGGAAATGTATAGCAAAAAATGAAATATCAGTAATGGGACCCCAAACTGCTTTACATTTACATATATCACTTTACATTTTATTTTAGCCTGGGACTGAAAATTATTTGGATGCAGGAGATCATAGAACCATAGCATATCTCAAGTTGGAAGGGGCCCATAAGGAGCATGTTATACCCTAAGCCTTCATTTTTGCTGTTTGTCGACAAAGTACACTGCTTCCACTGCAGAGGAAGTGACCATACATTCTAGTTCCCTTTTTGGTATCTAAAAGAAGACTACGAAACTAAATGAAATCATGCTAACACTTTGTCTGATGTGACACTGTGTATATTCTTTTCTTCTCAATGTAATTCAGTGGGCCTCAGCATACAGCAAAATCCAATTAAACATAATAAATCGTGAGAAACAGATTCAAGCAGGAAAGGGGGCTTCCTCAACACTAATCAAAGCAATAGGGAAAGACTACTAAATGGGTCAAGGGAATAAAGCAAAATATTATGCTACGATTACACTAAATATAAAGAAGGAGGCTGAAGACCTGACCGTACCTGGCATCTGTCGGGACCCAGATGTCAGAACATATCTACAATGTTCTGCAATGTTTAGAGTCTGGCACAAGTGGTCAGTGGCTCTATGACTTCAGATTACATTCATCCCCAAGCAAAGTATGTTGTACAGAAAAAAAAAAAAACTCTCAAGTAAATGACCTTTCTGGAAAAGATTGTGTTGGTATTTCAGGTAAATCAGACAGTGTTTATAAAGAAAAATGCAGTAAAACCTTAATGAATGCCTCAGCATTTGGCAAAAAGCCAACGAAAAATGCTGTACCACTGTTTTTCTGAGAAAGTGAAGTTATTATTCACTTCATGGGTGTGGGATAATTGTTATGCGCTTCTTTGAAGCCAAACTTGTTCAAAGGCAATTTAAAGAATCAAGTAAATTGCATGTGTTTTAAAAATAAAATACTTCTTTTATTGACAATGCAGATATTTGGCCAGGAGGAAATCTATAAAAGGAGCAGATTTATTGGGAGAAGTGATAGGAAGGTTTTCTAAAGATTAGAACTCTATAACATACAAATTTTTTTTGTTGATTCTTACTGCAACTATTCTAATAAGTTGATTTGGTAATTTTGTTCCTATCTATCTATCTATCTATCTATCTATCTATCTATCTATCTATCTATCTATCTATCTACCTATTTATCTAAAACTGCCTGATTCCTCTATCAGCCCAGACCTTGGTAAAAGATAGTTCTCAGCTTTATTCACTTCATAGCAGAGATTCTCAGTACACTCTTTGGAATGTCTCTGCTCATATTTTAGCTTTACTTGAAGTCTTCTCTTGGATAGATAGTCTGAATGATTTAATCACTTACAACAGCTAATATGAGGATTTACATTCTGCACATGTCCCAGGTGAGTCTTTTCCCATAGCTCTCAGAATTTTTTGAGTCATAGATCAGTTAGTTTGTAAAACTGTGAAGAATTGTCCACAGAATTTTTGGCCTGGTCAGCAAGCTTTTCTTTAGCCAATTACCTCATCTGCAAACAGAAAGTCTCTTCAGAATGAGAAATAGGAGATAAGAGGGGAACAGTTATGGCAGAGCTTCTACTGGAGAAGTGGATGCATCATCTATGAAAAATATCCAGCACTGTCCCAGCTCGCTGATGCTACCCAGAAACATGCAAGACATATTCTTAAGGGATCACAATCAGCTTTAAAAGACTTTGCTTGAAAAATACCTCTTAAAAAATGTTCTTCCTCCTCACTAGGCCAGAGATCTGAAGAAAAAAGAATAAACATAGAAAACTAAGCTGAGTGCCAGCAGTTCCAGCAGAGCTCAAGTGCTGGGATTGCTGTATCTGGCTTTCATGCCTGCCTAAGGCAGCCTGCACTGATTGCTGTAACACCCACTGGTACTGGCAGAGAGCCGGCATCCCTGTCACTGTAAAAGCTTTCTGGTCGACTTTCATGTCCCCTGTCACAGAGAGGGGAACAGGCAAGATGTCACTGGCAGCAATAAATGGATGATTCCCAAGGACTTCTGCTCGCAGAATACTTAGAAGCAGGATGCAGCCTAGCTGAGTGTGTTGGATAATTGATAGAATGAGTTTAAATTGAAGGCTGAGCACCAGAGGCCAGAACAGACGTGCTGCCATGAGGTTACATTTGGACATAAGTTCTGCATTTTCTTTAGTGAGAGGAGATTGGCAGTTTCTTGTACGTAAAAATATAAGTTGCTTCTGCATTCCAGATGCTGTGGTGATACAATTAAGTCTTTCCAATTTTAAAAAGTTTTATTGCAACAACATTGAACAGTTATGAGCACAAAAGGACTGCGACCTGGGAGTGGATTAGAAAGATAAGAAACTACTAATAAGAAATTTAATTCTGTTTTCCCTCCTGATTTCCATATTTGTGAGATGGTATGTAAATCAAACTGATTGCCTGTTAACATGCTAAACAAATCCACATGCTGATCATGTCAGAATGTAAAAGGAATTTAATTATTTATTAACCTTTTTCCTCCTAGGTGCTTCGCAACAACATGAAGATGCCCCGGTGTGGTGGTGATTCCTATACCTGGAATAGGCACCAATCTTCCCTGGCCTACCAGCTGCTTCTGTAAAAGTTGTGGAATTGCTTATGTAGATATTTTGGATAGCCTATAGCTAAATGGCACTAGATGACTGTGTTTTAGTCCTTGAATATCTTCCAGTGTGTCATTCATTGACGTGCATGGGAGATTGAATTTAAGAGATCAGAATTTCAAGATTTATTTGTGTAACCACTAGCTATGTATAATCTGAGTAATTAAATGGCTGATCTTGATCTTACACCTTAGTCATGCTCTTGATATCCTGTAAAACACAGAATAAAGCTACATCTAGCATTACCTCTGGTAACAGATCTGTTCCGTTTCCAACAGCGACGTATTTCAAATAGTCACTTTTCATTACTCCAAGTGAAGAGCAAAATGGATGATGACATTATCGCTGAGCAAGGAGGAAAAGATGCATACCAGTAAGACTGTGTCAGTAGATTGCTAATTGCTGCATCAGTAGATTGCAAAGGTTTCAATTTCTCGGTGAAGGGCAGTGATTACATTCTTTGGAACTAAACAGATGTCGAGGAGAGGCTGAGTAGCTGAGGAAAAAATAAAATAGAAAGGAGGAACAACACAAAAGCTGATTTCTCCACCCGTAGAAAAGAAAATCTTCCAAAGGTGTTTAGAAAATAAACTACATCAACCTCTTCAAACAGTATATCATCATTTATAAAAAACATCTGCCAGTTCGTGGCAGGACCGAAATGTGAAAACATCTGTTCTATTGTCATTATTGCCTATCTTCCCTTCTTTGATGCCAGAATAGTTGTAGCACAGGTCAGAAAACTAAGGTTAAAAAAACTCACAGTCAGTGTTTTCAAAGCTAAAAATATTGATTTTTAAATAGGCATAAGAACTTTTCCCTGTTTTGCATGAATGACAATCATCTCTAGCTTCAGATGCAGTAACCATTCCTGCTGGGATGGGAGAAAAGTTAGGAGACCCAGAGGTGACATTCAGAGCCAGAGAGTGCCAGAATTATTTCAGGTGTATATGGACATTACTTTATTTTTGCAAATATGTTCTGTATTTTTCTACATGAACAGGCAGAAGTGATCTCTATCCTGAGGCACAGAGTTCCTAAGTAAGGTAGGAACTTCTAAACTCACCTGTCAACTTTAAACATGGTAATTTTCTTGCTTTGCAGACTGAACTAAATCCACTGTGACTGGGCACAGTCAGGAAAAACAGTCAGAGTACAGACATTGACAGGGATAGAGGCGAAGACAGAAAGTGAGCGTGTAAATCTATACTTATCTTTTTATTTGTTTCTCCCTTAGGCCAAAGAGGTTCCACAAAACATTGTCAGAAATATTTAGAAGTGGCAAATGTAGGATTTTCCTGCAGTTTATGCGAAGAAGCTCAGATAACTTATGCTGCCATTTGACAAGTTCCATGAGGTAAAGGAATATCATGAGCAAAGGAATCTGAATGTTCAGCTGCTGTGAAAGCATCTTGATGATAGCTGAGAACACCTGCTGCAGGCTGAGGTATGACACACAAAGGCTGTCAGCTAGGGAATAAACACCTTCCTTTTCCAGTTCTTCTGGATGGATTTTGAAATGTTTGTGTGAGTCATTTCCAAAGGTTTTGTATGAATTTCAAAAACATGAAAACAAAAAGAAAAAGCAATTTGGCAGGCAGCTATGAGCCCTTTAAGAGCACACAAGCAAGCATCCACTCTTGAGCTGCGCACACGTTTTTCCCACAAAATGGAAGGCCCCAGTCATGGACCAAGCAGAGTCATGAATAAAAGATGGGAGAAATCCAAAAAGTCATATAAATTTTTGCAGCATACAAGCTAGCTCAGTTTAGGACTGAGTGTCTGACACAGTGGCACCTCTAACTAATCCCAAAGGGACCATCGCTGGATGTCCTGTTATTCCCCAAGCTTCCTTAATATTTTGGTCTTTCTTCCACAGTTTTATCTAGCAGCTCCATGTTGCATCTTCTTCTCCCCTACTTTTTCATCCCAATTGTTTGTGAAATGCAGACTGTCAACTCTTCCAAAGTACAAAGAAAATAAGGAATTCTTAGTGGTGGAGAAAGAGACATTGGATAGGCATTTGACATGAGTTTTCAACATAATGTTCAGCAAAATCAAACCAATATAAATCTGGCATGCATAAGGAATTACCTTATATAAATAAGGGGGCAAGAGATTTTTTCCCATATATGTATGCCTCATGAACAATCAATTCAACTAATATCTCTTTGTCCAGCGCAGACATAAAACCAAAACAGAACCAAAAACTCCAAACCCCCTAAAAACTTGAAACTCCCTAAAACCCCAGCTTGTTGAAAGAAAAGGATTTCAAAACACAATAGAAAACAGTGGGTTTGTGTTACCAGGGGAGGTTTTTATTGAAGAATTCTCTTGTCAAGAAAAAAATGACAGCTGGTCACCTGCCACTTCAGCTGGATCATTCTATTTCTTTTTACTTTTCTCTTCATACAAATTATTTTATAGCATGGTGTTTGGAAATCTCAGTCCCTGCATACATACTGGTCAAATTGACCAAGGGTGATCATTAAGAAAGATTTTGTTGTGTGCCTCTCCAGAAGGCAGATTCTTGAGAAAACTGTACAGAGACTAGAAGGAAGAAATGAAGAAGAGAAAAATAGAGGACAAATGAAGGGAAATCCTTTTCACAGGGAGAGCTTTTACAGGCCTACTGGGTTCTTGCATGAATAGGATGTACCACAGTCACCCTAATCAGACAGATGAAGCTTTTCTACAACAATGAGGAGTCCTGCTCTGTCAGTGCAAGGAGATAGATGATGTAAGAGATCTTTGGATCATTCTGTCATCCATTAGTAATGTTTCTGTGTATTGATGCAGTTGATTGAAGTTAATCAGATGATCTACTACCAGCTCTACAGTGAAGTAGCCATTTTGAAGCTTCCTTGACTGATAAGCAGAGATTGAACAGTTAGATCACAAGCTGTGGAAAACTACAGGTCATAGTTGTTTATGCAGCTCCCTGGGAAACACTCAGCAGAATGACGACAAGACTTTTCATGAGCAGGGTAAAGAGCACAATATAGCTGTAATTCACAGTACTTGACTATTTTTAGTTTCTAGTGCTTAAAAAGCAGGCTTTGAGACATCAAGAATCAAAAAAAATCAGAACAGGATGCAATTTATCCTGCAAGGCCAAAAATGTTAGGCTCAAGATCTCTTTAATGTGATCTTAATGGCACTGCACTGACATTCATCTGATGTGAATGATTTTATTTAAGCAGACTAACAAAAAAAATCTTGAAAGCCACAGAGCCTGCACAGTGGTTACAAATGAGTATGATCCCAGAAGCAGATAAGTAGCTGATTTGCTCCCAAATGTGCAGAATCTCAAAATACATTAATGGTGCGTGAGACTTTTCTAATCTCCAGCCAAGACTTACTATTTTTTCTCCTTCTGCTACTAGGCAAAATGTGCCTGCACATTTTACAGTGTGTCATAAATTAAAGAACACCAAAGGGACCTTTCCTCTTTATTATAGCAATCTACACCAAAACCACAGCCTGATTTTTTATTGTAAATAAAACAACATATCTGGTTTCTAATTCCAGCAAGCTGAGCAGCTAGTTGTTAATGTGGCACTGAAAAAGCATTTCAAGCATGATTTAAGAAGCTGAGTGTAGATAACTGTATCTGAAATTATACCACTAAAAATATAGTATGGTAAATGAAAGGTCAAATAATACCTCTTGAAGGATGGAAAAATGGTCCTTCATCATTTATTGCACGCAATTTTTAAAGAAGTGTTACTCAAGTTTTAGGTTATAACTAGGAAGTTATAAAAGGCTCCAAAGACATAATGGGTGGAAGATGTACAAATTCTATTCCTCTAATGTGGGGAGTGACAAGGGAACATGAGTGGGCTGTAATACCTGGCTGGGTATGTTTATTTTAGCAAGAGAATTGCTACCTACCTCTCACTGCTGGCAGTGGCTTGATTTCACCTGGGCAGGAGAATTGACTCGGGGCTGCATGAAGATTGACAGTCCAAAATGTTAGGAAAGATTGCTTTGAGGGAACATGTGACTCAGAAGTAACTGGAAAAGAGAGAGCAGAAGTATTCCCATGTTCTCAGCATGCAGGAGGCAGAGGAGGAAAAGTGATGACAAGGGACAGTCCAAAGACAGATATTCTACTTCTCAAGTCTGCTGTAAGACTGATGGTCAAGGCCTAAAAAACAAAAACAAAACCAACCAAGCAACCAAAAAAATCAATCTCTCCTCTAAAGCAGAATAGAGGACTGATATGCAACAACTAACTCCCTTTGTGCTGCAAAGCAGGAAAAGCAGTTTAAGCTAACACATGTTAACATGTATGTTAGTTATCTCGTTATTTTCAGTGCTCTGAGCTGCTGTAGCAGGAACCACTCACCCACGTGCCATGGGTAAAGATAGCCACTGTCAGAGCAAGGAACGGAGTGCTGTGAGAAGTTACAAAGAACGGTAGCAAAGAAGTTTGAAAAAGCTACAAAAAGCAGATAAGCAATTTAGCAGCTGTTCAAACTGGGTCATGTTACCCAATAGATTTTATCGATCGAGGGCTGCTGCTTAAGTGGTATCTCAAAGTGGACGAGAGTTGACCTAACAGTTGCCACATCAGAGGGAAACAGATTCTAAAATAGCGTGGTATTTGCTTTAGGCATTAGGTGTTATAAATCATCCTGTTTAACCAACTTACTGGAATTTTCTTTCTCAACCCCCTCCCCCTTACCCTTGAAATACCAACTGCTAGGTGATCTGTGTCTGCAAGCACGGGAGTCAGCTCTCGTGGAGCATCGAATAATTCATTCTAAGTTCCTGGGTGGTGTATTTGTTGCTCAGCTGGTGTATTTGCTGCGAGGCTCCACATTTGAATGCAGTCCTTCCTGCTGCCAGTTGAGCGCTGGCAGAAGGCTCATCCTAGAACCACAAGGCTGTTGCATAAGAGGGAGTCACCAGGCAGACAAGTCTGGTCTAGGAGCTTACAGTTGGCTCGGGGCCCTGCGGTGCGAAGAGCGCTCAGCACTGCGTATCTCCCTGCAGTGCCTGTACAGGAGTTAAGAGTCTTGGCAGCAATTCTGAGCCATATTTGTCCTCTGTATATCCTATTAGTGACTTCAGCTACCGTGCAGTGCTGCTGCAGGAGTCTGGATACCTTGTTCCCTGACGAAACAGGCAACTGCTCCAGCCGTGAAGCAACTGTTCTTGCTCTCCAGACTCCCACAGGCTAAATTCCTCACCTGCCTTTGCCGTCTGTCAAAGTGATTTCAAGACATTCTCACAGTAGACTTCAGCCCTTACTGCAGGAGCTACACAGTTGTCTTCATTCGGAAGCATCAGAGACTAAACACTACACTGATAATAATATCTAAACAATAAGCTCAAATTGGTCTCATTCTACTGGTGTCGATTGGAGCAGGTTCTGTAAGATTTATGTGACCCCTGAGAGTGGGTAGGTGAGTCCATTAATATAAAAATACTCTAGTTCTAAAAATCAATAAAAGCAATGAAAAATGTTCCAGTGGTACATCCACTCAGATCTGGATCTTTTGCCACATATTTCACTTTTGTCCAGATTCTAGCAATTGGTATGCAGACTTCAAAGCCCTTTGAACTTCCACAAGTTTCTAAGTCACAGCTGACTCAGAAAATCTGTATATTTCTCATCTGTAGAAGAAACATTTTAAATGCTGGATTTAGATATCTGCAAAAAAAGGAAGTAATGGAACAAACTTGACAAAGTCACTTCACGCAGTTATATTTGAGGGAAAAAAATTAGAGCTTAGAAGCATTTGATGAGGTTTATCTACATTCTTTAAACTGATCATTTCCACATTTTTGCTGGTTATTAATAATATTCTTGGTCTGAAGTTCCTATGCTTGTTATTTTACATCGCAATATTAAAATTGAAATACAAAGTTAACAAAACTTTGCTTTGCCTGAGAACTTCCTTTTATTTATTTTATTAAGAGCTATTGAGGGACTGAAGTAGATTTGAGCTATAAAGCTAAGTACATAAAAGTTTATGTACTGATTGGCAGTCTAGGTCTGAAGTTTAATGCAGATCCTTCTTTATACTGAACGAGGTGTCACAGGCTCTTATTAGCCTTTCAAGTTTTGATTAGATGCCAGTATAATTAAAACATTCTTTGGCACACGATCATGTGCCTTCACGATCCCAGGCTGCTCTGTGTGCGTGCATGTGCACGTTACAGAGCACTGCTACCACCACCCACCAGGGACTCACAAACGTACACCATTTTGTTCAGTAATTTTAGGTACTTCTGCAAACAAAGGACTGCTCTATTTTTTATAGCGATTGGCAGTACTGTGAAGCCCTGACCAGCTCTTGGCATTGCATTTGGAGCTCCACTGGCAGAAAGTAATTCTGCACTTTCTCTTCAGTTCCATTTATAACTTGGGAGAGCAACCTGCACCTTCTGTAGAGAACCGCTCGAGAGACAGTTATGATCATAACCTTGATGAGAGCTTTCAATATTTGTGCTTTAAAAAACATGTATGTCAGTATGGACAGCTAAAATCAAAGAGAATAAACTCTCCAACGAGGCCCTTTGTAACATATTTCAGCTGCAGAGATCCTTCATCTACTGGAGATGTAAAACCAAGTATAAAGGTTGTGCCGCTTCTTTATTTTGTTTGCAGGCTTTTACGTTTAAACCTCCATCCAAAATTGATTACATTTCTCCCCTCAAGAGAATGAAAAAGGTGCTGATGAAGAGCTGAATGAATGTCCTAATTGCTGGGTCATAGACTATCCTGGGAATCCAGCACCTCCTCCTGAAGGATCCAATTGCCTTAAGTGCCCTAGACCCTAGACCAAAGGATACATCCCTGGCTCTCTCACTCTCTCCATTATTCATGAACTACTTGTTCCAAGTGGAATAACTTAAAAGGAGAGACTTTTTCATTTCAGGATATCCTATGAACCACTATAGACACCATTTCTTTCACATCCAAACTCCAAACAAGGCAGAGGATGGAGCTAACTTGTTTTGCTTGCACATTAGCTCCTTTTCACAGATTTTCTGGCTGCTTTATGTTGGAAAAATTTTTCTCAGTATGTTCTGAAAACACTTACTGGTTTGGGCCCCACAGAGATGCAGGAAACACCTGACATGCAACTTTGAGGGCTTGGTAGCCAAGTAGCTCAGTACTGCCAGGATCTGAGCCAAGTAAGGAACTCTGAAGATTTGAAGTTTGCTCCTTAAAAAAGCACGAATTATGATTTAGAAACTAGAAAAGAATACAAACACGTTCAAACATCTTTCAAGTCGACTGAGAGTGAAACCATCCTTTCTCTTCCTACACCTCCCCCTCAAAACTTTACTCGAAAGTGTCACAAACTGATTTTACAGTTCCTTCTAACTTAGCTCTTTTACTAACAAGGAGTCGAGTTTTTCTGGTTCATACCATGTACCAACAGATGCCCAGTACTCTGTGTTGTAGGAAGTCTAACTGTCCATAACCAGCAAAAAGGAGAAAACTTGACCAAAATTTTCATTCTGTAAGAATAGGAAGAACTTTTACATTTATTATTATTCCTATTATGCAGCTTGAAGGATTCCAATTAGTCCAAACATCCATCAGGCATCCTCTACTGTTTTTTATAATTTATTTTTTTAATACTGAAACTTAGCAAACTTATTTTTATAGATTTCAGACATCCAGATTGTTATGATCTTATACAGACTTTAAAATGTGTTAAAATATCTGCTGAAGTTAATGATTTTGAAGTCAATTTAGAAATTAATAAAAGTTATAGGCAGTGTTACTTATTCTTTTCTTTGCATCCAGGCCCGATTCAAGAGAAGAGAAGAGCCTGTTTGCTTCAGCATAAATCATAAAAAAGAAGTTAAAGGTTGAGGGACCTCTCCTTTTCTCAAAGACTGCCCACTTTGGAAATTAAGTGTATATAGCCTTTTCTTAACACTAATAACATTGTGTGTTGGACATTGAATAGAAAAGTCAGGTTATTAAGAAGAAAACTCATTATTTCATGAGACTGATCACATCTTTGAATTCACATATTTGGTTGAATTTTTGAATTTTTTTTAGTTAGACACTGATGCCTTAATACTATAGTTCTTCTTCACATGTCAGGAAGACAAACTTCAAGAGATAAGAGGATTTCCAGAACGTGGGTTTGCCAGAAAAATCAATGCACCAGAAACTGCCAGAGTGAAAGAATGGATGTCTCTCTGTAGACCTGGCTCAGATTCATTGAAAAGCAATCAAAGCAAGCATTGCTTCCTGGAGGGAACAGGAATGAAATGGCTGAAACTGAACAGTGCCCCATGCTGGAAATTACATGTTTAGATTGTGTAAAGTATACAAGGAGGGGAATTTCATTTTTAGTTTTAGATGTCAACTTATATTTTGCATGTCTAAGGATGTTTTCGTCTTGTATTACTTAGAAGTACAAGTGTCGGCTAGTAGGGAAGGATGCCGAGGCAGAGAGGAAAGAAGGCAGGAAAATAATTTGCCAAATTAATCAATAACAGAATAAAAATATTAGAAGTAGAATCAGGCTCTTGCTCTAGATAGTAGAAGTAACTCTACTTAAAAAGCCAGTTCTCAGATAAACAAAATCACCTGAGAATAAAACAACTCTCAGCTTAAGTGTGAGTGGAAGACATGGTTCCTCATTAGGAAGATCTCCAAAACAGCTATTTGGAAAAGCTTCCCCCTGATAGAGCCTTGAGTAAGATGATGACTTCTACCAATAAAGTGCCTGAGCTTTTGATGAAGTGCCCTACTGCTAGTTTGGTATCACCATGGTTGTTAACTTTCACGCTGAATTAGAACAAAAAAGAAAAAAACTTTATAAATCATGTGAAGAAAATGGCTTTCTCCAGAAGAAAGTATTTCCTTCCTTCAAACAAAACTGGACAGTAAGGTCCTATACTTCTGGGAACAGGTTGATACCTGCCTTGAAGGTGTACTTTAATAAATGCAACAGACTACAAAGAAAAGGATAACCAGTGTTGCTTATATTATTGCTTGATTATTTCCAGATGTTACCTTAAAGATTTGCAGTCTTGTTGAATTATACTTTTAGCTTCGCATGTCTTCCTGTGCAGTGCAAGAAGAGTAAACAACAGGACTGACATACAGGGTTCATAGCCTAGTATTGATTCTGGATAAGAGAGTTGTCTTAATACATTTTTCAAGACAATGGTGTAGTTCCAGCCAATTAAATTATGGTTCATCATCTCACTAAACTGAAGAACTATTTTAAGTTTGGTAAACTGCATAGGGAATTACAGTGAAACATCTGATTTAGCATTACAAACAATTTCAAAGATTATCATGCAAAGCCAAAAGAGCACACAGGAAACAGCAATATTAGCAAATATTATTAGAAGTAAACTAATTGCTTTCTTAACTTAATGTCATTACGAACTAGCAATAAACAGCAAATACCAGTGTAATTTAGGTACCAATGGCCAGCTCCAGATCACAAAAAAGAACAGGCTTCTTTTCAGCAGCATCAATGCAGAAATCTGTTCCTACGTCAGTACTGTTCAACTGTGAATTTACAGTGACTAAGCAATGAATATAAGAGCCTTCCAACTACTAATTGTGTCTTGCTATTTACAAACTTTATTTATAAACTCATTTTCATGCAAGTATAAAATACTAATTCCATGGACAAATACACATTTGTTCACCACTCTAAATTATATACATTGTATTTGCATCTAATATTCAGAGAAGTGCAAAGTCCCACAGTGACGTAAATAACAAGTTTTGTAAACTATTTTAGATGACAAGCTCTCAAAAGATATTAGTAACCATATGATAACGTATTTTTTTGTATACTGCTGAAATCAAACATTTTTGCAGTAAAAGAACATACATTTCAGCTACATTCAAGTGAATATTTTATTACCATGTATTATGCCTTACAAACTTTAGTGGAGATGAGCAAGAGCGCTACAGAACCATACCTTAACGCAAGAGGTGTACTGCATGGTATGTGCAGGCAGAGCGAAGGAGAGAGAAGAACTGGAAAGGAAAACAAGGTAAGAAAACATGTACAAAAATGGACAGTAATACTGACTAACACTGGGTTATAATCTTACTTATAAGAGACCTGAAGGGCTAATAGAGATCCAATTGAGAAACACCTGTGCACTGTAGGTACAGTTTGGTGCAGATCAAGAGTGCACTAATACAGTCAACGTTGTACGCATAAGATAATGCACGAAATACGCTGATATGCATATCAACAACTAACTTGTTTACATTAAGCAGGGCAGCACACCTGTAGTACTGCATCCTTGGCACTTAGTGATAGGACAACATGTATTTGGTTTAACTAAATTCATAAAGAGGATATATAATGGTTTGTAGGATGGAACGCAACATTATCCCTTTCAACCTTCTGGTTTTACAGCGTTTTTCTAATTTTCCAGTTCAAATGCAAACATGACACACTAGCTAGATATGGAAGACGTTTTAGATATTGGCTTAAAACACCACCTTCAATTAAAAAAAAAGGACAGAATCCAGGATTAATTCAAATTATATTAGGTGAATTTGTTACTATTGTCTTGTGCTGAAAACAAAACCTGAAATGGTGTGGGGAGGAAAGCAACCTTATAATAAACCCCACAATATTTTTAGAGGCTTTTCCTGAATAGTAACTGCTTCATTAATGTCCCTTTCATATATGCTAATTTCACTTAAAAGAACTGCTGAACTTACAAACCTGAAAAATTGCAACGGAGTTAGAAGCTTGGCCTAATGTACCACATCACACAGAACGGAAGAAAATATGCTCTTCTTCAAAGAAAGCATGTATCAGCTGTGATAGGATTCCAATTTTAAGTGATTGTCCTTTATTAAACAATATTAACAACTATCTGGAGGGAGCTAATTTACTTTTGCCTGTTTCAAACAAACCGGCTAAATTGTCATTTTACATTATATATAACAAATGTAATAAAATTGTTCTTAACATATAACGATGTAATACTTTAAAATTAACTGTTTAAAATATTTTACAAAGACATTTTATTATATATGAACTATACAACACACAAGAGTATGAAATATTTTGAACATATACACATTTCTGTATTTTTCACGTAGAATATTATTTTGCACCAAACATTGGTGTCTGCAATTTTACAGTCCTCAGATAAAAACAAAACAAAACCCCAGAATGTTTAGTGGATACGTTTAGTTTGGATTTTTTCCTGAAAATAAAACTTATTGCAAGGAGAATTTCTCTAATGACTTTTTTCTTTCCACCATTTAGAATTGCAAACAAAGCTTTTAAAATGGATCAACATACACAAGAAGAATAACCTCTCTGTTCTTTGCAGTGCAATTTGCCAAGGATAAAACTGAAACCAAACTGACCCTTTCCCCACTATTAACATTAGAAATTGCAGTCAAAATAATGTCAGTGCCAATCACTATTGAGACTCCTTTACCCCTTTTACTGAAAACGCAATCCTTTCCAATATCCATTTTAATTAAAATATTTGCATAGAGCAGCCTTGTATTATTTCTAAAGAACATTATGAGCGTTTTAACACAAGATAAGGCACATGTTTTTCTGCATCAATAATCTAAAACTAATCCTGAGGATCTGCTCCTCCCCCTCAGCAAAATCTGCTTTTTTAATATACCCTGTATTACCTGAAGAAAGCAGAAAAGCAGTATAGAATAAACTGAAATACTTTAGCTGAACAAAATCCAGAACATTAACAACTCCTGATAATAGTGTAACAAATCCACAGATGAATTAAGTCACTCTCTAAACAAATAACTGTTAGAGGGAAAGAAAAAAAGACACAGCCAGTAGTACTGTTGATGTTAGCTAAAATTTCACATACTAGAGATGACTTTTATAGTGAGTTTTGCTAAAATAAGCTCCCATCAGAAACAAGGTAGCTAAATTGTGAGGCACTTAAGGTTGACATGAAAAGGAGGAATGCAAGGGGTCTGTTTCATAGAAAACCTGAAGTTGCATATCATATCCTTGTATTAAGCCTTCTATTAAAGTGCTAGAAATGGAGACTTAAAACAAAAGGATTCAAATATAAAATAAGTGATTACAGAGCTTAGTATGCATTAAAATTAAGTGCTTTTGATTCTCATGAATTTAGAGCTTTTTAATAGTTTTTAAAAAATAAAGTCTGGAAATAATCCACACGTGAAATCACCTTCCTTGTGCCATCAACGCTATTTGTAAAGTGCCCAATTATTTTCTAAACAACAAAACCATTTGCCTTATCTTATGTTGTAGAGCATGACACTGTCTGTAGTATGTATGTAATCCATACTGCAAGGACACAGTCAGCCTGATGGAAAACAGCACATGCATACTTTTAATCGGAAGATTTAATTCCACCTGTCACTCGAAAAAGCCAGGTCTTGAATTACATATCCACCCGTATATAGTGCAACCAACCTCATATTCCCAAAATGTAATTTAGCTGTTCAAGTCTGACGCTCAAAGAGAGACTTATCAAGCTTTTCCTCAGAGCAACCTGATGCCCAGACAAAATCACAGATGGAGCTCTAGATCTGAATCACATAAATCCACTAGATGCCAAATCTGAGAAGGATCTGGGTTCTTTTGGATGATGAAGAGGCTGAAGATGTGTAGCAGTCTGTGCATTACTGATCACATCTAACTGAGAGGGATATGATTCATTTACATTTCCTCCACTGAAACCATTTTGGAACTGGCAGGAAAAAAAAGAGAATATAAATGGTTAGTATAGGAAACCAATTTATTTATGAGCATTTAAAATCCTCCTAAAGACATATTGGATGAAATAATCTTAAAATACATTGATTAGCTTTAATTTTTTAAATTATGAGTAATGAAAATTTAATTTGCATTAAAATAGGGACTGAATAATCAGTGCATTTTACCCATGTTGAAGTCAATGGGAGCCCTACTTCTGGCTAAGTGAAGAAATAATTCTATTATCTAAAGTGCAATAGAGCTTCCATTTCTAGAAAGTACAGTCTGAGAACTCTTAATTGTCACATCCAGCTGTTACATTTTAAAAGCAATCTATCTACATCCTTCCATGCCTGCAGCGGGATCCAGACATAGCAGCTCTCCAGGAATGCACATGCAGTGCTCTCCCTAAGCTGAAGCATACTCTGTGCAATCCACTGGCTGAAATGTTGCATGGTGGGCTTTTTGACAGTCTTCAAATTGACAATGCCAAGTAAGAGCAATGAATGGCTTTCATCAGTCTTAACATAATTGTTCACAAGATTATTTTAATCACCTAATGTAATGCTTCCTGTTATGCTATGGACTTCATCCACAAAATACTGCATTCGGTCATGCGAAGAAAATACAGCAAAGTATTTTAAACATTTCCATCATCCCTTTAGGAGTAGCTTATGTCCTAAGTACTCATTCCTTCAAGGTTTGTCTTTAAGGACATATCTTACACATTCATTCATCCATTCGTTATCAAATTATGCTGGGTATTAGATTTTTTTTCTCCTTCTATGCAAACATTGAAATTTGACTAACTGTGTGCAATTCTTCTAACAAGACTATAGCCATGTGAATTATGTTTTTAATCAAAGCTGACACACTTTTAAGAGTACACACAAGGCTTATTTCTGACAGAAGCAGGTTATTTCAATATTATTCACTAATAAGATTACCATGCTCATTACATTTTTTAAAAATGCTCTCAACACAAAATCAACGTTAGGAAGGTTTCTCCTGCTTAATAAAGGAATATTGATCCTAAACAAACAGCCAAATGATCACAGGCCTTTCTGCCCTTCTCCATCACTGAAAGTGATTTTAGACTACACTGGCTATGCTCCTACCACAATAACAAGATAGGCAGAAAGTCAAGACACAGGACCACAATAGACCTCTCTGGCTTTCTAATTCCGTAGTCTTTTCATGCAGAAATTGGTGGGAGTCAGAAGTCTGAAAAGATACCAGTCATGGCTGGTATAGCAACATCTGTCCTCTCTCTGGAATCTAACCACTGACAGGGATGTCAGTGTGCTAAACCCAGCCACAGGACTGCCCTACTTTGCTTTGGCTGTGTGGATGTGGGCTCAGACAGCAGTATCCTATCTGCTTAGTCACATGAGGCTTCTGATTATGCAGTGCTACTCAGCCCCATGCAGCACAGGAATACCCTAACAAGAATTCAGAGGCTGAATTTGCCTCTGAACAACTTAATTAAGGACAATTTTTTACAAAGTGGCATTTTGTTCATTTTTTTACAATAAACTAAATGTCATATTATTATTGCAGCACAGCACTCTAGTAAATATGAAGTAATAGACATTTTTTTCAGAGGTGCTGTCTTAAGTCATGAAACTTTTTATAGATAGATGTGAAGAAAACGAAAGAAAAAATAAAAAAAATAGGGGTCATATAAAAAAATTAAGGAAATGTAGAAACAAAATAATCTGCAAAACAAATGCAATTGAAACCAGACACTAAAAATGAAGAAATGGAATTGGGAATGCAATGGCTGCTCAAAACTGATGCATCACATGAGTACAGCTTTTGTGAAAAGAGAAAGTCTTTGTTATAGAGACAAACTTGGATGGCCCTGGAGCTGCTCTGCAACCCTATTAATAAGCACTCCAAAAGACTAAACACCGAGCAGAGCCAAGCAATGCACAGCCAAGCCCTGCTCAAGTTTGCACTGTGCAGTCTCTCAAAGCCACTTCATGCAACTTCAACCCCGGGCACTCAGGGAGAAGCCCTTAATCTCTCTAAACTGTGCTATATTTTAGATAAATTTCTTCAATTTTGCAATTGCATTCTTCCAAGCAGTGAAGCAGTTTTAAAAAGGGAATGTTTTGTACTTGTATTAAGCATGTAAAAAAATGGATATGTTCTAATTGCATTCCTCACCTTTGTCTTGCATAGGTTAAATGCCAATTAATACTTTAATTCTGTAAATGCTTATGCATGTGCATAAGCATTTGCAGGATCAGTACTTCAGAACATTAACTCATTGAGACAAAAGAAAAAAAAAGAATTGTGGCTCTGTACTTTAGCAGCATTAACAGAAATAAAAGGTACAACAGAAAGTACTTAGAAAAGGTTATAATGAATCAGGAACTAGTAATAGAATTTTATTTCTAAGTTAATTTTACCCATGAAGAACAGTGTTTACAACTGCAGTCTGTGCTACAGCCAGAATCCTCTCTTCTGTGGCTTTTATTGTGCATTCTCCTTGGTAAAAAAGGACTAGCTTATTTTACTGTGACTATAACTTTTTCCAACTCTTTTTTTCTTCAGCAGGTAATTGAGGAACAAGCTGGCTTTCCCTTATAGCAATATTAAAAACTCTTTTCCAGTAACATTGTACATAGGAGGGAAATAGTTCATATTTCAGGCTATTTTTATGATACGATAATCTAATACTTTTACTAATCCTAAAATAAATGAGGAATCTGAGTAGCTAGACAATACACTTCAAAAACAATTTTCTTTTTTTGATCCTTACAATATATTTAATGAAAATGAGTGTGCCATGCAAACTCAACAAGTCTCAAAAAGGTCTATTAGCAAATTCCAATAATTTGATATGCATACTTTTCTTTTGCTTCTATCAGGAAAATTACTGGTATGAACCACAGACTAGTTCATTCACTCTTGATTAATATTGCAAAAGAGAGCTATCAGACTGCAGGTACACATGTATACATAAACTCAACCAAATGAACAAATAAAGCAAAGACATTCACACACTGCTAACCCATCCATTTCAAACCCAGCAATTCCATGACAAACTCTGCCCCCCAGCAGTCACCCGAAACAACATAAACTCAGTTCAAAATGCAAGCAATGCCCCAGTGCTGTTTACCATACCTTGTTCCCCAGTGTTTGTTGCTGTTGATTTGTCATCACGGGATCATATTGCATCTGATCCACGCAGCTGGGCTGTGCCTCCTGTGTGCACGGGTACATAGAAACAGCGCCCGCATAGCACGTTTGAGGAGCGAGCATGACCGACTCAGAGTTTATCCCACACTCAAGGTTTTCAGGGACTTGCTGCAAACAACTGAGAAAATCCTCGAAGTTGGAAGAAGCAGAATAGGTCGATCCATCAAAAGCTGCTGCAGGAAAATCCATCTGAGCAAAATTAGAAAGCTGTGGCATCATCGCTGCGGGTTGCTTGTAAGGAGCAAAGTCTTGCCTACACTCATAAGGGGAAGTGTTAACTTCTGATTTGTAAGAGAACTCAGGTGTACTGCCATGCATGCCAGGGAACACGTATTGCTGGGGCTGCTGCTGTGAGCAGCCAAGAGGCATTCCAGAGCTCCAGTTTGTGAACATCCCATTGACCTGCATATGCTTCATCTTTTGACAGAGCTGCTGCTGCTGCTGTTGCTGCTGCTGTTGTTGCTGCTCCACAAGCTGTTTCTGGTGCTGATGAAGTTGATGTGGATCTAAGTCTTGCTGTACCATGCAGCCTTCATGCTGGACCAAGGGCTGCTGCTGGTTACAGTCTGAATATAAGAAGTCCGACTTATTTAAGGAATCCTGAACATAAGTCAGGATTTCGTCAGTTATGTTGATGTCCCCAATATCATCCACATCAGAAAATTCAGTTTTAAAAAACTCCTCATCCTGCTGAATACATTTTAGATCTTCAAAGTCAATACCCAGATTTTTCATGATGCTGTACAAATCACTGGTTTTGTTATCCTGAAAGAGTGCTGCACTGTCTTCAGGAAGTGGAACAGTACTGTCCTGGGAACACTCCATCAGCTCCTGTTTGAGAATGCTGTGATTTCCAGCAGGCAGGAGGTTGTCTGTCCAGCCACCACTAACAACACCACCCAGTTCATCCCTACTGTCCGCAAAGAAGTTCCTCTCAAAAGAAAGTTTATGTGATGCTGGAGGGCAGAGATAAACAGACTCGTCTTGCCTTAACATGACACCTAGGAGGGAGTTTGGATCCACAGAATCATCGTGTAGCGTTGCTTTGGCTCCTTTTCCCATCGTGCTTTTACTCTTCGGTTGAGAGGGGTCCATAAGGCTCGACATAGGGAAAGATACCTCATATAACACAGCCTCTCCAGTGGCAAACATGAAGGGCAACTTCATGTTACGCTTCCGTAGGTGTTCTGCCCCTTCTTCATCTCTGAAAATAAATCAGATATATAGCATGGGACTGCAGTACTGAACAGTTACTCTAATCTTTTTGTCCCCTGGAATTAACATAAAAAATGAACTACCCTATTTGTCGGCATTTTTCAAATTCCTACCTATTCCGGCTCCTAACTTGGCTGAGTTAAACCAAGAGGCAGATTATGAAATAAGGAGCTTATGACTGTAATACCACATTTACATATTACATTTATAATTAAATCTAGATAGCATAGACCATTTTCTGTGCATTATGGGCTGAAATGAAAATAAGTGGGCTTTATTCCATGCAATAATCTTTTCTTGATATAGCAAGTAAATCAATACTTAAAGTATCTATTTTTCTTCATTTTACAGACTCCTCTGCAAAAATTATTTAATCTATTTAACAAGGCTGAATTCCATATTATGCAGAACTTAGCTCAGCACTAAAATTCAGGACTGAATTTCTTTGTTATTTGTTACTCCTTCTACACAACTGCAGTTGGATTTCTCATTTTCGCTCATTGGGATAGAATGCAGTGAATGGAATAACTTCATGCTTCTGCTACTGATCTTGTTCTTTATAAGAAATCAGTATGTCTAAAGTTTTAGGCAAAAGGACTATGCCACAAGTTCTGAAATATCAGAATTCTTTACATGTTTGTTAGCAAACTGAAACAATTTTGGGAATTTGGCATATAAAGGGTAATAATTTAAAAACAAAAATTCCTTCATGAATATAAACAGCCTCAAACAAGTTTTTGGTTTTTGAAGCATACCACTTTATGAAATGATGACTTACGTAAGAGGTCTTTGCGTGGCAATGATGTAATCTGGTCTTCCATTTTTGTAGACAAGACGTGCATTTGCCTGTACCCAGGCCCATCGATTTTCTTTGGTTAGAAGCCTAAATACAGTCATTCCACTCTCACCTGTCTTCATCACTAAAGAGTAAGCATACAGTTTACTGTCCAGCAAACAAAATCATGAAAACCTGAATGCATTGAAAGGAATCCCATCTGTAGAGAAATTTTACAAATCTCATGTCTTCAGTCACTCAATTCGGTGTGGCATTAATGCAATCCCAGTGAATCAGGATGACTGATCACTTCAAGATATCTAATTTACTTGTGCAAATTTTCCAATTATGTTCTGTGTTGCGATGGAGTTATCTTGGTTTTTGTGTGGGGACGTTTAGTTTAATTTGGCTGGTTTTGTTGTTTTAAGTGAAGATTGTGTGATGAACATGGATTTTAAAGACAATTCTTAAATATCTGATTTATAGAGGTGAGGGGTAGAAGGACTGCTTAAAAGCCCTGCATTTCTAGACAGAAAACATTAAAAAAATGTATTAGGAAAGTCTAAGAATCTGACAAAAAATCCTTGCTACAAAACTTCTTTATTTTAATCTTAGCATCAAAATGTAGCAAAACCAGTTTTAAGACAAAGCTTTGAATCATTCAAGTTTCATCCCTTTCCATTCAGGAATTATCTCTTTTTTTTTCTTTATGAAAGAAACAAAACCACCGATCAGCAACAGTGACTGAGCTACACTGAAACACAATGTGCTTATGTAGGTTGAGAACAACCTGTTGAGGGGCATTATATAATCATATGTGAGGAGATAAAAGAAAAACAAAAATGAACTTTTCAAGAGAAGTCAGTAGAAAAGAAGTACCATAATATTCTGAAGATGATTCTGTAAGCTCCAAAGATAACTACATTATAACTAACAACAAAAGTAAAAAAACTGATTCCCCTAAATGCTATACATCAGATAGCTGATGCTTATTTCCTCAACACTATAATTCTCTCCATAATTGTTACTTAAACCAACTCAAGCTGCCAAGAGTCAAACCCAGAAATGTTTGGACGCTAGCATGTTAAATCAGAGATTAATTTCTGGTAAAAATCTTACACCTATATAAAAAGAAAATGCTTTACTTAACTTGGGAACAGGAAAGCTATCTTTGATAGTCCCCTTGCCCAAAGAAAGTTGTTGACATAGCAGAAGTTGAGTTGAGCAGAGAAGGAAGTGAGAAGAGCAAGATGTGACAGAGACTGGAATATTTATCCTAAAAGGTTCTAAATATGAATATTAAACATTTCTTCAATCAGTGTAAGGTTTTAGGACACATAGAACATATGAAATTAACAGTGTTCTTTTTGCTAACAATCTCTTTTTATCTGTAATTCATATTGCATTCATACTAAAAAATTACTCCATGCTTTGATTTTTCAGCCTTTCTTAGGGAATGAAACTTACTTCGGATGTGATTTTCAGCACAATAAAGCATATCAGCTGCATGAATGAACTGGTATCCTGTTCCTCTCATACACAGCTCTGCTTCAGTGTATCCCAGGACAATCTTTCCTCTGGAAGGTAAAAACAAAAAATTACAACCCTGCTGGTGAACCATCTCAGAGAAGGAATATCAAGCAACCTAATTATCAGAACATTTCAGATGCGAGTGCTAACTACAGTTTGTTGCTATATCAATTGTATAGCAGGACACCTCTAATAAAAAATAGAGTCAACAAATCCAAGTTTTAACTCTTCTGCCAAGTTGCCTTCAGTGACTAGGACTGGGTTCACAAAACCATTAGATCGTAAAAAAAAAACCCAAAAAGTGGATTCCTACGGCCAGACTCCCAATTCCATCCTACTCCAGATTCTCACTCCTAGCAGGCAGCTCCTATTAGTTCCAAAAAAAGACACTGTTTTCTTATCATTTACCTACAGGTGCTTGTGTGTAGAATTAAGTAGGGGTTTAACTTTAGTTATCTAAAACTTCTTGCCTAAATTAGAATTCTCAGTACTTAAAGTTCGAATCCAGATATATCTCAGAACTACATCCCTTTTTGCTGTTGAGTGGTTTGGGACCCCTGTGTTTGCATTTAAACAAGATATGACTCAGAGGACCACTAGCAAGAGTCATATTTGACCCTGGCAGCTAAAATTAGAGTACTTTACTAGAGGCTGGGGAGATGAGACACTTAACAGAATTCATGTGATCTCTGTGCAATACATGATAAAAAGACATATCAAAGAGACCTAAACAGGATATGAAACAAAGAAATGGAGATTCAAAGACAAAAGGCAAAAAAAAGGGGGAAAGTAGGGATGGGGAATAATATACACAGAACTCTAAAATATGAAAAAAACTGGAAGTTTCAAGTGAATAAAAATATCAAACAGATGAAAGAAACACTTATGTTAACATTTGGTTAATTTTTCCTTGTATCAGCTTAGAGAAATAAAAACATTTTGGTCTCTCAGCAGACAAAATACCAAGTAATTAAATTAAAATGTAAGTAGGCATGGAAACCCATATGAGAGACTCCACTGAAAATGAAAGCATTGTCAGTAAAAAAATCGGAGCGAGAGGAGAAAGAAGGAGGCCAGAGGCTTTTATTCTGATAAAAAGCATCCTAACGGGCTTCTTGCCATGTTGAAGCACAGTGCCGTTATTTTGATCTAGTATTGCAGTAGTGTTTCCCAATTTTACATAGGCCAAAGAATGGATTGGAAATGGGTAAAAGTCATAGTATAAAAAAGTATTTAATTTATTTTGAAGGAAAAAACCCATTTCCAGTGCTATTTGAACTGAAGGAGAAATGTAGAATGAAATGATGCACTTGTGCTATCAGCTCTAAAAATGAATTTCAAACCAGATGAAACTTTTCTTCTTCTCTAATTCATTAGTATGCTGTATTTTGGTTTTTTGTTTTTTTTTTTTTTTATTTTGCATTGGTTTTGTGGGATTTGCTTTATTTTTCTAACAACCGAGACTCAGAGATCAGTATGCCATTTCAAGGAAATGGACTATGGCAAACCCATTTCTCTTCACTTGATAGCAGGGCTGGAGAGAAAAACCTTAACAGCTTCTAAACAACCATCACTGAAACAGTTTATATACCAAAAGAGTAGCCTGCTTTATATTTCAAATACGTACTTGAAACTTATTTCATCGGCAAATTATTAGACAATTACACAGAATAATTTACACCTACTTTGCATCACAGCCAGTAGGTGTGAAATCCAGTTTGTGTTTAGTTCTGAAGATGAAGTTTTTGGTTCGTATCTCAAGGATAGATGGTGGCTGCAGGGGAGTAGCAACTGCGAAGAGTGCAAGCTGAGGAGACAAAGTAGCACCATCCTTCCCTTTCTTGTTTTGTCCATGGAGAAACTTCAATCGTCCTTGAAAATTCATAGCCTTAGGATGAGGAAAAAAGTAATTGCTATATGCTGGAGATATTTAAAAGCAAGATATTTCTGTTATGATATAAAACGTGTATTTTTCATTTTTCTTAAGGTCCATCAGATTCAAGCTTTATAGAATGGCATTATTAAAAGTTAACTAACAAGTACAGAAGACTATTTTTTTACCCCTGAATGTGTCATTTTAATATCTATTAATAATTACTGAAAAATTATTAACAGGGAGATTACTCTGTAAAAAAAACCCAAAAAACCAAACATGTAGTATCAAATATCAACTGGGGCTTCTAATATTCTAATGAATACACATGCATATAATTATATCATTATTTCTCTTGCAAATTTGTATGTTCAGTTTTGCAATTGTAAAGAATTCTGTTTTGTAAGACATCACAAAGAGGGTGATAAATCCCTACTTGTTTTAAAATCTAAATAATTGACTAACAAAAAAAAAGCATTAAAAGAGAAAGCACAAACTTCTCCAAATAAGGAAAAAATCATGGTCCTCTTAGTTACTATAACTTACTAAATCTTGAGATACTCAACTTGATACAAGAAAATACTGTTGTAATGCTTTTTGATCTACAAATCACACAGCACTTTACAAAAACAGTTGCTTATTTGCATTTTACTGAGAAAACTGGGCCATGAGAAAGAGAGAACTTGCACCTGGTTGTGACAACATGTTGAAGGGGAGACATTCAGTGTCACTACCTGAAACACTGTGGTTCAAGCAGCTCAGATATCTTTGGAGACTTAGCAACTAAATTAAGTTGCTGCACCTCTTGTAAGGATAATGCAGATTTCTAACTTTAAAGCATATGTGGAAGTTTTTCTGTAACTCCACACTCACCAGGAATCCAGATGAATTATCCAGGAGACATCGTAACCTGCAGATGAAATTCCTTTCCATAAAGGAAGAATTCTCTGGAGGAAGTTGGTCTGGGTTATAATAGGTTGCTGGCTGTGAAAAGCCATTATCTCCTGCAGGAAAGGATTATTTATAAGGATTATTTTTAGAAGAACACCTAGTGAAGGCTATCTATAACAAACCATCTTCCGTCTCATAAACAAAGTGTCAGGTCACGACCTGAGCAAGAACAATGTAAACTGGAAACATCCTCAGAACTTACAATGATTGTAACACTGAAGTTAAGCATCAATTCTTCTGATGGGATTATGTTTTACAGGCTATGGTATTTGAAAGCTAAATGTAATATTATTTTTAAGTGGATTTTTTTTTCTTTGGAGCTTTTGTTTGTTTGGGTTTTAATTTATACATAATGTTTGTTAACAGCCTTGATTCTGGACCAGTTGCAAAGAGAAGAGTTCTCAGCAGAGAACACACGTTCCTACAATGGCAGGATCTGCAAAAAGGCACAGCAACTACAGGAACTGAGTATTCAAAAACTCAGTAATGGTATCCTACTGTGAAACTTACTTTCCAGACAGACAGGTAAAAGCAGTAGCAATAAATAAAAACCTTTAGGAAAACACCAGAAAAAAAATCAGGATTTTTCTGCAATTAAGGCAAAATCAACCTACTAAATACTGAAAATATTTCTGGGCTCTGCTGATCAAAACACCAGTTACCTCTCCAGGTATACCTGGAGTACTTGTGCTTTGGGTTGTTTGTTTTAAAAAATACTGAAATCCATGATTGTTAACTTGGATAAGAACATGGTATCCTTCCACCTCACCAGGACAAGCATTTGCTGCTAAGTGGTATTTACAAAACAGACTTAAACATTTGGAATATAAAGTAAAACCAGAAGGTAAATCAATAAACTACTGATAGAATACATATGTTCTACATGAACTACATTTACAGAGATACCAGAACATGACTTCTCCCAGCAAATTTAGCAATGGAATCTTGTTTGCAATATATAGAAAAAAAAACCAGCCATTCCCTAGGAATTCATACATGCAGAAAATTAAGAAAAATCCAGCTTTAAAAAGACATTTTACAAAAAAAAATCTTTAATTTAAAAAATAGTCCATGTACTCTAAGAGAACCAATTATGAAGTATGGATAAAATAATAATACAGACCCCATACTGACCTTCCAGACATGGAGACGAGGTCAGGGAGAGCATGTCACTTAATAACACACCACATTATGTTTTCTGGAATATAATTTTGTCTCATGAACAGCTGGAAAAACTTACAGATGGGCTCAGAGGTTAGTACACTGGCAAGACAAATCCAAAGGTAAACAAATCATTACCAAGAGCCAGTTCAATTTAATCTCCTATGAATTCAAGGGACTGAATTGGAGCCAAACGAGATTGCTGATGTCTAAGGCCATCTAAATTCTGCAAGTATGCTGAGTTATCCAGCTTTTCAGACAAAATCAGGAGATACCTTTTTTCTCAAAAGAACTGCTATGCAAGGTCAATTTTTGCTGAATAAATTTCAAGGTATGGAGAAAAAGAAAGCTTTTTTCTGTCCCAGCTGGTAGTGTGATGAAAAGAGATAATCTGAAATTACAGCCATCTGAAGAACTGTATTGGCCAGTCACCATTATGAGCAGATCCCACAGGCAGACAAACTCGGGTATTTGTTGTCCAAGACAGTTACCATATAACTTGGAAATTAGAAAGTAAGAAATTCCCACATTCGTCATATGGATGGTTCTCAACAGAGAAAGCAAACTTCTTTACTTGCTACTGCTGTGGATTTTTTTATTATAAATTACTTAATTGACGGTGAGAATGTTCAACACTTCTGAGATGGTGCTTCTCCAAGAAGCTCTCTGAAGAAGCAATGATTATGAAGACAGAGCATCAAAGAAACAGCTTGCAAATCCTAAGCAATATTTCAAAAATGCCAATTCTGACCAGGTGCAGATCTAGTACCCAATAAGCAGTGCCAGGGTCATCCATGGCACTGGTAGGTGTGTCCTTCAGCATTTCTGCCACAGCAGAAACTCAGTGTTATTCTTTTGGTAAATAGAGAGATGAAATTTGAAGGTTCAGCAAGTCCAGCTGGATCCTGTAGAGATTGTCAAGTTCCACAGTAAAACGAACAGTTCCCAGGAGTGAGCAAAGCTGTGGTGAAACGTGGCTCCCAACAGGAGGGGAGCAGAACTCAAAACAGGAAGCAATGGGCTTCAAAACTGATCTGCCTGCACTTGTGAAAGCAACACTGCTGCCCTTTTCCAGGGAGACAAAAGGCAGGAAGGATTTACCTTGAAGTGACTCACTGTAAGAAGGTGAAGAATCTTACAGAGCATCTACAATCCTTAGAGCAAAACTCCAAGTTAACACAACAGGGTTTAGAAGCCATATCCCTCAGGAAGCTCGCACCGGATCTCATCAATACCATGGAGTAATGCACAGAACATGCAGTGCATTAAGGGCTTGTCTTTAAACTCAAGACCATATGAATGCACAACAGGCGAAGTTCAAAAGATAATCCAGACTTAATGCCCCAAAGCAGATATTTGAGACTGAAAAACCAGAAATTTGCAAAGTTCTCTGGGAACAAGACAAGGACTGGGAGGCATGTCTGGGAAGCACAGTAACAACTGAGGAAACCAGTGGTCTAGCAGCATACCAGAGTGTTGAGTGAGAAATAACCAGTCCGAGCTAACCAGAGCAGAATCAGCTCCCAGACTCAGGATGGAATTTGTGCCTGAGCACAATTATAATATATCTATAAATATCTACATAATACTATCTGAATGTATCAAAACAGAAATGGATTAAATTTGCAAAACTGGAGGGGATCCTTATGGTCATAGTATTATCCTTTGCTATAAATCTGAATTCCGGTTAAAAATCCTCAACATCCAAACATTTTGTGCTACTTGGGGCTCATCATTGAAACATAGAATGGTCTGGGACAGAAAGGACCTTGGAGATCACTTAATTCCAACTCCCCTGCCATGGACAGGGACACCTTTCACTAGACCAGGTTGCTCAAAGCCCCATGCACCTCGGCCCTGAATGGTTTCAGGAATGGGGCACAAATAGCAGCTTTTAGCAAGCTAGAATCGCAAGACAGAAAATAAAGAATTGTTTGCAATCCTGCTCAGCACTTCCCATTGTTCAGTCAAATCTGAGGCCAATCCAGCCTGGTGTCATACTTTTCAAACAACCTTTTCTAAATTCATATGCACTTGCTTGAGGTCCATAGAACACAATTTCAGTCTAAAGCAAACAGGTTGAAAAGCTGGTTTCTGAGATTTTCGTACTGTTTGCTGTGCTGAGAGCTGCTTTTAACAAGCTGTGCAGCAGGCCTGTGGGAATTGATCTAGAGATGATAAAACAACGTTGACAGCTAAATGAAAAAATGAAATATACTGAGGTGTGTTACAAACACAGTAACTTTTCTCTATCAAATCATGGCATTTCCATACCCTAATTTTTTTTTTAAATTAAGTTACTTTAAGGGTCATTTTTAAATATGGACTTTTTATGGATTAATAACGCCCCTATAATGAAGCCACAGTAACAGAAGATTTTACCTACATGTTTAAACAACTGTTGTGCAAAGGGAACATTAAAATGGAGCAGTTGCCTCAATGGCTTTGTTATTATGACGCAGGCACATGCCTCCTGTATTACACATAACTACCTGCACCTACACAGCTTTGCCTGATACCCATGCAATGTGTTCCTCCTTAGCTGCTTCTCAGTGTAGCAGCTCACTTAAGCATCAGCCAGTAACATGTGACTACTCTGCTCTAACACGCACACTACTTGATCTTAAAGGCTCATCTATTAAATCTTTTATTTCTCTTTTATCTTCAAGAGAAGTACTGATCTATGTGGAAATGAATGCACTATTCCCTATAGTAGCACTGTAGCTGTAACACATAGTATATATATATACACACACACATATATATACACACACATATATATTTATGATACAAACGCATTCTTAGACTGATCAGTCTAAGAAACATTGTCACTTATGCTCCAAATAAAGTCTTCCAATTTAAAGTATAATTACTATTTCAATGGTGCTGTGCTATGAATAGGCAAACAATAAGAGTCTGTTCTCACCTTGGACACTTGGTCCAGAATCTCCTGACTGGGCAGGATTTAATGCCCAGTGTAGCTGTCGTTGAAACTCAGGTCTGTCTTCTGTGTGAATCAATTCAAATACGCTCTGGTGTATAATATCCGACTATGAACAAAAGGAGAAAGGTGAGAAAGAACAACAATAAGAAAATTATATGACAATATGACACAAAGTGTCTGATTGACAGCGCTGTTATGGATATAGCAAAATCCATTTTGCTCAGGGGTAAATACAAACAATCATATGCAAGTGGCAAAGCTTCATGAAACAATTTTTAGCAGCACAGGGAACAGCTTAGTTAGATGCATGACTGTAAACATGGGAAACAATAATAAAAACTGTTGCCTCAGATAAAAATGTCAACTATTTCTTTACCTGCTTTTACCTAAGAAGGCCTGGAAATGCTATTCTTAGGTTCTATTTAAATTATTTAACTTTATATACTGACTGGTAAATAAAGTACTTGCCAGCTAGTCCTTGACTTGATAGGTGCTACAGGAATACAAAAGAAGATAAAGACCCTGAACCACACTGCCAAAACTAATCCAAGCAGATTATAAACAGTGGATTTGTATGCTTGAAAGCTTTGTCACTTCTTAAGGATGTGTTATAACATGTAATTATTAAGCTCTTATTCCACTACCGATTGTGTGGTTAGGAATGTGATCTAAATGGCAAAGGCTCAAGAGGATCAGTGCTTAAAGGAATTTAAGGGGGG
The DNA here is from genome assembly GCA_013400315.1 of Bombycilla garrulus. NCBI lineage: Eukaryota > Metazoa > Chordata > Aves > Passeriformes > Bombycillidae > Bombycilla > Bombycilla garrulus. Next base: position 234,725 of record VXBU01001337.1, read on the forward strand.
TAAAAAAAACAACCCAAAATATTCAAGAAAAGACTCAGTTGACTGAGAAGACCTAAGATCCTCGTTTTTGGCAAGTTTCAAAAACCCAACCATTATATTAACAGAAAATATTTAAATAAAACATAGATCTAATGTAATTGAGAAGAACTGCCAAAAGCAGAAGCCCAGGTCAAATTTTGCTACGATGAATTTCATAAAACAGTCAGTATTTTCCAGAATAAATTGCCAGAAATGTTAATTTTTGTAACTTTACTTCTACATCAAGCACTTGATTTACTGGCATTACTACATGAATGTTATGCCAATTTGTTTTCCAACCTCTTGCCTTTTTTCATTCTCCAACAAAGAAGAAATATGTAACCCAGGAATAACAGTGAGGGTTTTTCAAAATATTTTCTTTTACACAAACTTCCCCCAATCTCTTATCAGTTACCTGAAACTGCAGACCAAGCAAGGTTTCTCACTATTTTTAGAGAGCAGCTAATCCTATCAATATGCAGCATCCATGGATAGACAGTGAGAACTGTAACTATCATCTTCATTCTACTGTCTTCATGTAAAGTAATCACAGGAGTTTTCTAACAAAGGCAGAATTTGCCTGCTATGCCTCAGTCTTTAGTACTTTGGCACCCGGTTTTCAAGCCCAATGAAGTCAGCCATATGTGTTCTGCACCATAAATAGTAAAAAACAAATGCTTGTTTTGAAATTAATAATTAAATAAATAAGCATGAGCAAGAGAACAAATTGCTAAAAATACCAAAATCACTGACTTGAAATTTATAAATCTCAAGGCATATGGAAATAATTTTTCATGAAAGGTTTCTATTAAAATAATTACCTTCCCATTGAATTATGTCTCACTCAGCATCATAAACTGGGTAGCACCACAGTATAAATTTCAAACAGTTGTTCCAGTAAAGAATAATTAAGTGTGAAAATTTTCTATCTTGCCCAACTCAGCTCTGGAAATTATATTCCTGTTGTGCTTGGCCTGACATCCTGGCTATGTAAGCTAATAGAAAAGTAATATGGTTTCAAAGTAATTCAACCTAAAGTACCTAACTGAGATTTTTATTAAAAAAAAAATCTAAGACCCTAAATATGAACACTGATGTTCCCTGAAATTAGGCAAAACTTCTAAAAAAAATAGAAGAAGAAATAAACTTACTTGTTGGAATCCCAAGTAGTCTTGGATTGTAGAAGAGACGTAAAAAACCAGAGCATCTGCTGTAACAACTAAAACAAATCCATTTAATGCCTGGGGAAGAAACACAGAGATCTGTCACCTTCAGAGATAAAATTCCAGATAATTATTGTAGCTCTAGGTCTACCTATACTATAGTGCCCCAATAAAAGCATAGAAAAGCACATCATTATCTGACAGCATAAACAGAAGGATTCCTCATTGCATCTCTCTACAGTATGCATGTTAAAACGAACAAAACTGGATCTAATGAAAAAAAAGAAACTTTTTTTTTTTAAATTCGGTGGAGAAGCCAAACCATGTTGATGACTTTTAAATACTCTTGATTGTGCAAGATGAGTCACAGTAATATGAGGAACTATAAATTTATCTAATATCAACCACAATTCACAATGCTTGTTCGGCTCAAGCCTTGGATGTCCCCGGCTGCCCACAGCACAAGCGAGAGCCGTGTCACAAACCCAATCCCAAAATCCATTCTGTTCATAGTGCAGACAGGCCGCTGCGGACAGGAAAGCAAGATATCAATATCCCCTATATAGTCCAAGAAAACATTTTATAGTTTACTTAAAATAGAAAACCTCTGCAAAAGCGGACTGTTGCAAGTAAACAATGTTTTTGAAGAGATTTCCCCCTCGGTGGAGCAGCAGACCAGGCGGCTCCACACTCAAAGTCACGCAAAGGGCATTTATCAGAGCTCCCAATCAATAGGGTCCATGGCAATTGTTGTGATAGCAAACAGTACATTTGTGACTTGGCAGCTCATCTGAAAGGTGCCGATTTACTTCTATGGATTTCAGTCAAGATTTAACAAAAGGCAGTCTCTAGGGGCTGGATCAAGTATATTGTGCCACTTCATTTCCTCAGCTGCATTCAAAGGCAAATTTGGCCAGCATACTCAAAATATTTTTTTAAAAAACCCTCTTTATTCATACAGAATTATTCTACATAGAAAATGTAAAATAAGTGAAGGATATTCTACTGCAACTATCCTTGTTGCAACAAAGTAATACTACATAAATGAAAGATCTGATTGACTGGTCTTCAGATGCTGTGAACCACTCCCATTTAATGTGTATGTATCATTTAATCTACACTCACAAGCAGTTGTTTGCTCTATAAAAACTCTTTGTGAGTTTAGTAAATTTTACACGAACAAAGAATGAGCTAAAAAAAAATAAATCAATAATAATCTGAAATTAAATAGCATAGCCAGTCCAAGGAATCTTGAGTGGTAACATGGAATCCTTGGTTTTGATGAAGCTGGCAGTAATTTCATGGGAGCAGAATGCTGCAGTGGCAGGTGCTTGTGTCCTCTGCTGACCTGTTCTGCAGGGCATTTCACCTCAGCTGGTTGACAAAAAAAATCTGCGAGATGTACAGCATCTAACTTGGTCTCAAATGCTAAAATTGGTTATTCTGGTCTATTTCAGACAGAGCTACCTACACCTTCTGCATCTGGAATTCAATCACCTTCTGCACTGGCCCTGGTACACAGTTCATCTTGAACCAGGATTGTTACTGAGACAGCCATATGCATTATTTAAGCCAAAAATTCTGTAAAATGCATATATCTGGATATACCAATAAGTGGGAGACGAGTTCTGATAGATGTTTTAGGATTGCAAAATGCAATCAAAAAATAATTATCTTAAAAAACATAATGAAATTTCTCAGTGAGTTTATTATTCTGGAGAACTGCAGATGATATTTGTGCCTCTAAAATTACTCTCAATGCTCCTAATAAAGAGGTAATTACAAAATTGTTGATTACTGTTGAGAATAAAGTTTTAAAATTTTCTTAGAGGTCATCACTTATCTTGCCCTTTTTATCATAAACTTGCTTGGGCTGTAATAGATTTTGTATTTAAAATAAGAATTTGAAATATTCTAAATAATTTTAAAGGAAATTTAGCTTGCTTTTAAGGAAGGCACATTTACATATTTGATCTCTGCTTCCACAATATATTGAATTGGCAAGACAGTCTCTATGTTGAAAATTAAAGACAATTTTCTGTTTGTTAGGAAGCAAGAAAAACAACTGATGAACAAATAAAAGCAAATACAAACAATAGCATGTTTATTCATAGCACCTTGGCAAAACAAAAAAAAAAAAAAAGATAGGGAGATAATAAAAGGAAAGCATTCATCACCAGTTATAATTTATTCATCTGTGTAACGCAAAAGACTTCTGAGCATAAGTGAAGGAGAAGGACTTCATCAATATTTACAACTTCCTGATTCCCACTATCATCTAGAAAATTCCCAATTTCATCACACTCAGGACTTGTTACGTAACCTAAGAAAACTATCTCCCTATTCATTCTCATGAATTTTTTTCACATATGTGAAATATTTAGAAAGCAAATTCATTTACGAAATTTGGTTAATTTACTTACTTCCCAAGATGGGCAGAATTTTGAGTAATAACTATATCACCCACCTAATTTTCATATTGGAAGGGAGTTCTGTCATACAACTTCCGCTCAGAAGTCACAAACCCCCCCCCATACTTCAGATGAAATAGATGTCTCCAATATCATCCATATATTTCAGCTTTTTAGGGTTTTTTTCTGTTTAGAAGAAAGCTGTTCACTGGCAGTAACTCCACAACAGTTCTTTGCCATACTTTATTACGGTTAGAAAATGAAATACATGTCCCAGTTTTTTTAGTTGTTTAGAAAACAATTTTCAACTAGCAACAATTTAAAATAATTGTTTTGTGGGATTCTTGGAACCTGTTTTCATTTCTAGTCTTTGAACACTGATATTCATGTTGTTCTAAGCAAACAACTGGCTCTCACTGAATGATTTGCCACTTTTGAAAGCTACATCAGTGTGAAACCCGGGTAGAAGACAGACTAACAGCATATTTCAAATGGACATGCTGCTCTCCATAAAATCAATTCTGTGAAACTAGTTAGAACATTTTAATACCTTTATTTGTAACTTCTTGAGTTGAATCTGGACTTGGTAGCATATAATTACCCATATGCTTTGACACTCTGGGACATTAAAACAGGCTAGACAATTTAAAAAAAAAACTCAACCCACATATTTTATATTAATATTTTCCATTAGTTCATATAAAATTTATTCAAAGTATTTTAGTATTTGTCCTGAATTTAACCTATATATGCTGGTTTCTTTAAAACCACTGAGAAAGCAGGATATTTCAGCAAGCCCAAGGTCTTTGAAGGAGAAATTGTTTCTTTCTTTAAATTAGTCACCAAATTTACAGTAAATTAGTAGCTTACCTGGCCCTTATAAAAACTGTTCCTTTATATTAACATCTTTATTAACAACAGATGCAAAGAGAGTGGAACCTCCCCCAACTAATTAGTTAGAAACATTGAAGAGGAGCCCATATTCCAACATCCACTCTAAAGTCTGTACTACCAAAGAAAATCCAAGAGCTTTTAAATATTATCCTAAAGAAAATGAGGAAAGAATGCCACAATAAGAAAACTTTTTTCTACCTCATCACTGAGCAGCTAGTATTCTAAATACAGGTGTTTGGTTTTTTAAATTTAAATCTTTGTACAGTATGTCTATTGCAAAACATACCTGCAATAGGAGTTCTCCTTCCAGGATCTGCATCCCTTCTCCACACTTTCCTGTTCTAGAGGTTTCCTGAATGCCATTTCTTTCTGGTCTGGTAGAGCTAGATGATTTTAATGCAACTAGAACAAAGAAAATAAAAAAAGTTTGAGCAATCTTTGAAAGGCTCACTAGAAATTTAGGTATTGATCTTCTATTTTGTGTAAGAAAAAATGGATTTAAATATATATACACTTACATATATTGTAAATACAAAATAATGAAAGATTCTTGTTTCCATGAAAAACTTTTTCCTTACCTTTAGAGTAAACCCCCCAATTTTGCCATTCTTCTTTTTTCTATATATAATACTTTCAAAACAAAATCATTATTATTGCAATCAACCCAAGTCTCATTATTTTATACCTTTTTTCCTTCTTGTCCTTGTCTTTACTATAAGACTCACTTCTAGTTTGTCACTTGTGACAAATAAAGGGCACTTTTGTTTTCATAGGCCATCCTCCTATAACAATAACAACTCTGTGTTAAGGTAGGAAAACACACTCATTCTTATCCCACCTAATTTCAGACATCAAACTATGGTTTATCAGACAGGTAAGCCTGCTCTAGACCTAAAACTCCCTTCAGGGAAAGGAAGGAGAGAAACACGAACCCTAAATTCATGCTAAATAGCAAAATATCCCAACAAAACAAAGGTATTTCAAACAAAAAAGGTGTGGGCATTTTCTGTCATAGTTAAATTTTAACCTTTTAAACAACTAGGCACTTTTTCCAACTTCAGATAAAATACTACAACAACAAATCATCATTATTCAGATCACAAATATATCTAATTGAAAGAAAAAATTACCCAATGATTAAGAAATGAAGAATCAGACCATATTGCTATAAAGTTCCCAAATGACATTCCCATCTCTGCATCCTCCTAATAAACAAGATGCTGTCAAATAAAACTACATACTCAAAGATCATCCATAACTCAGAATTTACCTCCTTTTCACCCCTCCAAAAAAGATGGGGAAAAAAAAGAAGTCTTCAAATCTGAAATTAGTCTGAGTAGGTCTGTAGAGCTTAAACAGCTTAAAATTACTTGAGCCATTTTACCTTAAACCTGTACCATAAAACTAAAGACCACCACCTCCCAACTCCAAAACTTCTATGCTGCAAAGCATGGGAAATTTATAATAGAATAAAACCTATAAAAACAACTGCACTTCTGTAAAATACAAGTTTCTCATAATGATTGGATATTCAGGCCTAAATTTCAAATGATTTTTCAACCTGCTGAAAACCTTCATTTTTCCACTGTTCAGAACTTTATTCAAGAATCCTGAAGAACTGTTCACTCACGTTTAAACCACAATAAATGATATTTTAAACTACATATACTAACTGAACAATAAATGATGCCGTTTCCACTTTTAAGCTATCATGGCAGCTAAGAACTTTCAATGCCGACAGTTTTAATTAAAATACACCTCAAAGGTACCACAGAGGAAAAATGTGTTCTAAAGAGACATTAACTGATGATTCAGATCAAAATGTATCTAAAGGTTTGCTTTGAAATTAAAACCTGAATGCTGTTCTTCCTACAAGGGAGTCAAACTGTCCTGCAACAGGCCACAAGGAAGGACAGCTGCAAACTCACGTGAATAGGTTACATAGACAATTTTTTTTCTAGCATTATTTCAAAAGGATATACAGAATATTCACTAAACATCCCTGAAGCCAACAGGCAGTAGAAAAAAATGTTTTAAAATTTATATTGCATGATTATTGAAAAAGTCCACGTTCAGCTGCAAGTAAAGACATCTAGTCACCCTCGCCATTCTGCAAAGTACTGTATGTCATTAAATACAAGCGGGTTTTTCTTTCATAATGTCTGATAGGATAAAATATTGTCTGAGAGATAAAATCTATCAGAGCTCCTGAGCTCAAATGTAGCTGATGCATTGGTGGCTACATTCCTCCTAAGTTTCAAGGTGCACAAGAGGTACCTATGAAGTGAAACATTTTCCTGAATTGGAATCTCCACCTTTTGCAGAAATTAGAATGTGGATGGAATCAAGCTGTTGACAACTAGGGCAAATGAAAAATTCCTAACAATCTGGACTAGTAAAAATGGAAGATACAGCGGAAATTAGAGCTGTATGTGCATAATTCTGTATACAACTCCTGAAAAAAAAAAGAAATAAATCCAAATTTACCTTGTTCTGACAGATAAATGTGTTAGAACCCAGATACCAGGATGCACACTTGTAATATGTGCTTCCATACTGTCAGATTGAAGACTACCAGAAACAAGGTGCCTTTCAGCATGGGAGGACCACCTTTCTCAGCAGCAATTCTGAACAGACTTCACCACACAATGACATGGCCTCAGAAATACCAGCTTGAGATACAATAACAGGTAATGGAAAGGAGAATTAAATCTTGAAAGCATAATTCATCCAAAAGTAATATTACAGTCAACATCACCTAGCTTAAAATCAGCCATGAGTGTTCTGCTAGTTCTCATAGTCTATCTTACTCTAGTCATCACCCAAAATAATCTCAAAGTTCATTACTTTATAGCCTTTGAAACTCTGAATTAAATAGAATTCCTTGTGGGCTATCCCCTCTAAAATTTTCCTACACAGGAAATTAAAACATGAATACTCCCACAAGGTGAGGAAGAAAAAAATCTGTACACATACTCTGGAATATATTCACTATCAAATTACTTCTCAAAATTTCCCATTAGTAATTTTAAAGCATCAAAAATAAAGAAAATTTGCTCACGCTTGTAAAAAAACCCAAGACCAAATGAGTGAACAAACAAAAAAACCCAAACCAAAAAACATGTTACACAATTTAGCAGGAGGGTTGGATTGTAAGCACCTGCTTTCCAAGTAGGTTAATGATTGTCATTTAATCCTGGGTCCAGCAATAAGCCTTATTTCCATTGCCTAGACTTCCCTGATTTGAAGTACAAGCTGAATCTCAAAGACAACTAGATAGTGATATTTAATAGATTTTTCTAGACATAAAAAATATATTCTGATACATGTGTTTTATGACTGTGAAATGCTTTAGCACCCAAGACAGCAAATGCTAAAGACAGTTGCTTTTACATTACATCTACAAAGATAAATTAAACAACAATGGTTACATCAGGATTTACCAGCTTCTTATCTGTGACTGGAACAGTTACATTCAGGTGGTAAGAGACCTATATGGTGATGTAGCACACTTTATTAGACTAACAGTATGGAGTGGGAGGGGAAAAAAATGTTTTACATGCAACTACTTCTTCAGGTCTGAAACAGAATTCTAGCAATTGAGTTCAAACTATTGCCAAAAGCAATCTTTCATTTTAAAACCATGTAACTGCTCATTAAAAAATTATTTTCAATACCTAAGGACAACAGGTATTAGGTGATCTTCCTTCTTCCCAGGGATCAACAGTCAGTATAAGAAACTGCATGAGTTATAAGCTGAATCAACTAATAATTCATGACAAATTAATTTCATTAATTTCCTGCTGAGATACTCAGAAGGTAATCTAAGGAAAATTATTGAAAAAACAAGTCTATCCACTGTCTCATTTAATCTTAATGCTATCCTTCAAGAGAGACTTCAGTCCAAGACGAAAAAGGTATTTTTCACCTTCAAACACCTGATCTCTAGCATTTATACTTGGTAGGTATGCTCCCCTCAAGCTTCAACCCACAACCAGCATCCTCTTCCTCGCAGGCTGGCACTCCTGTTCTCAGTAAGAACCTTTGCCATGACCTCCTCTCTTGACAGGCTGCTGCTCTGAAGTCCCAGCTCCACTGCTTCATCCAATTCAGCTTGCAAAATCAGTGACCAGGCAGCCACCTGTAGCTACCTGAGCACCTTCAAAAGGAATCCCGAGCACCTTCAACAGCAAATAATCACAAAATTCTCACAGAGCAAGTGCAAACACACTAACCGATGCACTTGAGAGGGCCCTACCTTACTAATTGTTGTAAAGTTAATAAAGTAAGTGGAGATGCACAGAACTCATCATAAGGTAAATAATTTAGCAACTATCCAGCCAGGTTTCTGATGAGCATTCATGCAGAAGCCTGATTTAACACAGACATACTCAAACATTGAATTTACTATTACTTTAAGAATACAAGAGAGATAGTTAAATTACATAAAGACAAAGGCCTTCAAAAACTGTTCCACTTCCCCTATCCATGAAAGAAGTGACACACCTACAACACTCACACAAATATTTAAAGAAATATCAGTAACATCAAAATCTAATAAAAATCCTTTAATCTCAATGTGACTAATCTCTTATGTAATAACCAGTTGTCTGACCACAGAACAACAGAGCATCCCTCAGTGGTATCAGGACACCATCAATACTCAACATAGCCAAATCAAGCTTATTATACTGTTTCCCTGAAATCTAGAAACTATTAAATTTGGAAAAAAGTACTGTTTTTTTCCAAGTCATCAGAAGGAACAAAGTAAATGGGAAAACTAAATAACAGTTATTTTTTTCTGTGTTGACTGTATAAAAAACCTTTTCTGACATGAATGCACATTTGCTGGTGCTCAGCTGAGAAGTCTGGAGAGATCTTTCTCCACTGAAACCTGAGCATTCGCACCCCAAATGTCTCTTAATATCAAAGGAGTGAAAAAAATGTATGATTAAGCTTTCCATCTCAAAATTCATCTAATCCTGCCACATGTTATTAGAGTGCTGAATAAAACCATTTCAGCAACGGCTGGCTGAAAAGCTTCATGGAAACCATACCAAAGTGCAATGTATTTAGAACCTTTTCCTACCTTTTCTTCCCGAGGAGTCAGGATAGGTGAAAGACAAAAGAATATCAAGATGTCAAATTTTAAACAGACCTTTTAAAATCATATTGAGATGCAACAGATTTTTTTGAATCAGACTTGAGATAACTTTTACTTTTAGGCAAATGATCTGTTCAAGCCTAAAACTGTATTGAAGCAGCACTTGTCTAATATCACAAGTATATCACTAGCACATCAGTCATGCAGCCCTGGAATTTAATCTTAAAGAGCTTCCCAGAACTGCTTTAAATCAAATCTTGGCACCATTTCCAAAATCCGGCCAAACAGGTCAAAGTTTGCAGTCAAAGCCAATTGAGACCATTTCATAACCTTTTCAGTAGATTTACAAATTCTGCTTGTCTGTTCTAGATTACTGTACAAAAACAACAGTTCTCGTGAGGGTCTTGCTCCAGCAACAAATGCTGAGCTTCAACACGAAGGTCACCAGCTAACACAAGACAAGGAGGGCACTTCTGAGAAAACAGCAGTTTAATATTAAACTCTTGCCTAAATCATTAACATAAGCTAAACTGTTTCCACTGGTGAAAGATCCATTTTAAGTGGATCCCATGCAACCTTACCTATTTCTAATACTTAAGATTATATAAAACATTTTGCCCCTGCAATCTCTGACACTGTCAGGGCAAAAATTTTTATGAAAGTTAAGTAACACAAGGAAAAAATGCAATTAATTACTTTTTTTGGAAGATAAAAGATGCAGTGATTTCATATTTTGTAAATAGCTACACTTCTAGATAGCAAAAGCTATACATCTTAGTGATAAAACTTGTGAAGGATTGCTCCATATTCAGAGATACAAGAGAAAAGAAATAAAATTCAGAATTGTCATAACTAGTTCTAAAGTTGTAGTTATGTTACACGAGGCAAGACTTACTTCTGTGTAGGCTGCACATACAAGCAAAATATGTTACATACGGGGGAAAAAGTTTTCACTGTGTTTTGCATCCTTAAATTTTCCATTTCCTACCTTTTTATCTATGATTCTGAATAATTGTCAAGATAGATTTACAGTGGGTCTTCCTCCTTACATGTCTGAAGATGAAATAATTTAAGAGCAGTCTTCCTGGTAAACTGTATTATAAATTACAGTGCTGCTTCTAAATTAAAGTAAACTGTGGGTGGATGGAGCAATGTATAACAACGTGCGTTCTCTATTGCTACTGAAACTCCAAAATGTAAATACATTAATAAAAATGTTAAAAGTACATCACTTTTCTGACGTGCAGAGCAATATCAGAAAATTTCAGAGCAATATCAGAAGAAAACACTTAACAAAAGTAGTCATGGAAGTTGAATAACCAGATTTTGTAAATATAAGCAAAATGAGGATGAAGTTGTACATTTGGTAGCAACTGGTAACAAAGGACACATTTTTTCCCCCTTAAGCATTAATGGATGCACCTAATTATGACAGTAGTGGAACTGCTTTCAAATAACATATTTTAAAGCAGAAAAATTACCAATAAAACATACCCAGGAGCTGCCTTTACTTTCCATAAAAAACCCAAATATAGTTTACAAATGAGTAACAACCAACCTTTAGTCTCAGAAGACATGATTCATAAGCATATTTTCAGGTAATGTGTAAAAATATAAATATGTCTATGTATTTAGGAGAAGCTGCTGAAAGAACCAATAAGCCACAGAAGACAGGTATTTCTTGATTTGGCCTCAAGGAAATTATTCATGGTTCAAGAGAGAAAATGCCATGAAGCAGATATTACAGGAGGATAAATCATACCATCACGAATACTTTCAAAGAAATGCTAGTAGGCTATGGTTGGTAAAAGAAGAAAAAAAGAGATTGAGGGGGAATAAAACTTTTACCAGTGTAAGTTTTAACAAGAAAGAATGCAAAAAAAACCAAACAAACCTAAAAAATTATTTCCACTACTTGAAAAAGGAGAACAGAATGACGGTAAGTGGTCAGGTTCTGGCCATTTTCTGGGCTTCTGAGAGTCAATAACAAAACTGCTGTACAGATACAGATTGCTTGCTGATGTTACAAATCTCCAGAAATTAAATATTTCCAGGTGTGCAGGTTTTGTGACTGCAGCCAGAGCCCAGCAGCGCCACAGACCTGTACTGGATGTACGTCAAGTTCTGGGCATGTGCACCCCTCCATTTCCAGTTGTTCAGTACTTTCATTTTCGCCCAAATTCAAACCAAATAAAATGCATACTCATCAGCTATAAAATCAGAATGGCAGAGAGAGCACAAGTCTACCTATCTGTGAGGATGTTCAAGTACAAAACAAGTTTTATTGAAGAGAGGGAGAAATGTAGGACTTGCTGAAAAATGCTTAGGCTAAGAACAGGAAAAGGAAATTTTCATCTCCAAAGCAGATGATTCCAAAGGCTAAAAGTGCCTTAATACAAAGTGTTTCAATAGAAACTATTGGGAACCTATAGTGGCAGTCACCAAAGCACCCACTACAATATAGCCATATGTATTTGCTAGACTATGGGGAAATATTGATACTTTTGGCATAATCAAGATTAAAAAAATTTCAATATTAAGGTTCTACTAAGAATCCTACTTGAACATTTCAGAGACCATGGATAAAAACAGACCTACAAACCAAAAATAAACCAGTAAATATTCTTTCAGTGTTGGACTAAAATTACTCAAGGTACAGCCCCAGAACTTCCCAAGGGCCCCGCTGTACTTACACTTCAGACATGTCTTCATACATATTTTACACTCAACAAGAGAAAAGTGCAGAAGTGGTAACATTACTTGAACTGCTGCAGGAGTCTAAAATAGTCTCTTTCTTGCAATCAATATATAACGAATATACGGGAGGAATAAAAGCAGTACACCACTTTTTTCTCAACAGAAAGTACCATGATTTTTGAACATGTGATATTTCAGATTCACCAAAAGCAAAACCTATCTTAATTTAAAATGACTTTGTGTTTCCCCTACTATACAAAAAAGGTCCTAAGTGAAAAACACTATTTTGCATTTATCTGTGATCAAATAATATGCTTAAATAATTTAGCATGAAAGCTATTTTTGGCATAAGGAAGTGTGTTGCTTGCCCTTTCAAAATTGACATGTCCGCAGTTCACATCAGTTCTACTTGGTTTCCAGGTCTATGGCAAGGATACGTTTCCAATGCTCAGAGTTATAAATCATAAAACTGACAAAAACTTGGCAGGAGCATCACCTTTTTCTCTACCTAAACTTCAATCAAATTTCATTGGCCAAGACTCAAAGGGAGCCACAAATTTGCCAGAAATTACACTTCTGAATCACAAGATTACTTATAAGATAGTGAGTACACTCATTTGTTCTACTGGGGGGAAAAAAAGACACAATCTTTTTTCTAAATCTAATTTTGCTGCTTAGTAAACTTTACCAACACTAACAACAAACAAAAGCAGAAGAAAACCTTTCAAAAAGTTTGCAAACTGCACAGCTTCTGTTGCTAAACCACCATATCCTAGAAATACTTAGCATTGTATTTAAATTCCCCTTACTTTATGATATTTTATACTTGAACACACTATTTGAATATGAATCTTCTATAGAACAAGATTTTCATTTTAAATTTGCAATTTCTTTTCATTTAAATNTTTTCAAAATTTCTTGTAGTTACAAAGGGTGAACCAGCAAGTTAGTAACTTATTTGCTGTTTTACAAGTTGCGTGTTTAATGGACCACAATTTAAATCCTAAAATTCATTTATAACAAAACATGGAGATGTATTTTAATAGTTGGTTGTATTGAAAAGTTATGATTCTGCTAAATGCATGACTACATGTGTAAATACTAAACAGGAAGAAGAAAACCATAAATACTTTCTTTCTAGCACCTGAAGCATGGAAAAGCCTGTGTGAACCATCTCTGACTCTTTCTGGCATTATTTTTATACCAGCTAAAAGCCTCTTAGAAGAAATGAACCGTAACCCCAGCCTCCTATGGAAAGCTGAATAGGTAACAGCAGGTAACCAGGACAGGAATTAGATCTTACCTAATGAGTTTATGATGGGCTAAATGTATAGCAACTTCCTGAGCCTGAATTTGCACAAGATACCGGGTCTCCACTGTTATTTTGGAGAAATATCCAAAACTTAATGGTTAAATATCCTAAAAGGACAATGCTTTAACTGCAACAGCCTGCAAAAGTGGCAGCTGTCCTTCCCAATGGCTTTAAGAACTTCAAGACAGCAGAACTCTTCATCCAAAAACGAGGAAGGCAATAAATAGTGCAGAGTCTGTGGCTGAGGTATATTTTTCACACAGTAGCAGCCACTACTATACTTTTCAAGTAAATATAGGATTATAAAATACACTACGGCAGATACGTGGGGTAGGCTGGGTGGTAGGCAGGCAAGAAAGAGAAAGAATAAGAGACTGAAGACAATGAGGAAGTTATCAAAAATATGCCTAAAAGTTGAGAGGAGGAATGGTTTTGTGGTTCTGACATCGTCTTCCTGTGCATTGTGGTGGAAATCATACAGGCCCTGCACACTTCATTTCCTTAACCATGAAACCAGAACAGGAGCACTTCAGCTCCACCAGCACTGCAAGGATAAATGCAGTTAAGATTTGAAAGTTCAGATTCTCTAATTGGGAGAGATTTCAGTGCTCCATATGAAAATTGCATTAGATTACACAAAGCTTAAAGCTTATAACTGTACAGTATTTCAATATCATCTTTCCTGATAATTTTGGATTGCTATGTTGAGCTATAAAGTTTATGAATTAAAGACCTATGAATGGTTATAGTCTCCATATAACAAACAAGGTAAAATGTCAATAGCTTCATATATAGAAAAAAGAAAAAGGGAAAAAAGGTCAGAGTGGATTTTATCCCAGCCACTTTTATTGAAGACTGTGCTTAGGAGGTCGCACAGGACAGAGTTCTGTATTTCTGATCTAGCATCACAAAAGAGAAATAGCAACAGCAAGCATTATATAACTTATGTTGCTAAGGGTTAGGCTGTGACGCAAAGGAAAACAATATTTTATTCATTACAACCCCAAGGAGGAGGGAAAGAGAGAGGCAAGGATGCTGCAAAGAAGGGGAACTGGAGCACACAGACAAAGTCTGGAAGAAGAGGACTTGGGGCAACAGGAACCTCTGCCCCTGTCATTGCTCTCCCCCACAGGGATTCATTTCACAGAGGGCCTGTTCTACTCTGTCCACTAGGAAACTTGATAGAAGCCGTCTGACAAAACCATAGGCAAACCATGGGTGTAATTTTGCAAAGCTTATTCCAATAGTTCTAGCATTGGATGCTTTTATATAAT
>VXBU01001337.1:249619-278270 GCA_013400315.1 Bombycilla garrulus
TTATATAATAAATATAATAAATATTTAAAATTTTAAATATTAAAACACATCCTAGACACACCAAGCATTAACAAAATCTTACTACTGGAACAACTTATTTACTCATCTTTGAGAAACAACTGCTCAATTGAGTCAGACATGTATGAACAGCAAACCTAAAGCAAAACAGTATTTTCATTAATATGTTATCAGGTATGTCTACCAGTTCTCATAGACAGAACCATTTTTCTTCAATACTTCAATACTTCAATACTTCTTCAATATTTTAACATACTTTATATTTTTAAGATTCTAAAATTAATATATAAAATTTTGCTTATTATTTTTAAAAAATCACTCCTAAAGTTCTATTCCCAATAATTCTAAATGCAGGTACATTCTTTCACAGCATAAGCTTTTCAGTAAACCAAAAGGTACACAAAATTTTCTTAATATTTTAATGCTTCCATTCTACTTTTAATAAATTGCTTCAGAAATCAAAACAGATACTTCAATGCTATTCATTAAACATCACCACTTCATTGACCCACAGATACACACGAACACAGAAAGCTCCTGCCTTGATGAGATTGCCCTGGAGGGCAACCACACACACAAAGAAAGATGAATGATAGGATAGTATCAAGATTTCAGTTTCTTGTTGCAGTTTCATACTTTAGAAGAACTATGCGGCTTGTGTGGACTGGCAGAAAATTTTTGGTTAGGGAGGGGAGGGG
The DNA here is from genome assembly GCA_013400315.1 of Bombycilla garrulus. Classification (NCBI taxonomy): domain Eukaryota; kingdom Metazoa; phylum Chordata; class Aves; order Passeriformes; family Bombycillidae; genus Bombycilla; species Bombycilla garrulus. The sequence goes on from VXBU01001337.1 coordinate 250,336, forward strand.
TTGGGGGTGTTGAGGGTTTGAGGGTTTTTGTTTGTTTTCTGTTTGTGCTGTGGAGAAATTTTGTTTGTTTTGAAACTGTCTGGAAATACAAAGATGGTTCTGAGAATCTGACAGCAAAAGGGACCTCTCTGGAATTGTGACACTACCTGGCCATGGAGTCCACAGGTACCCATGGTATCATCCTGCAGTATCTTGTACCTCTGAAGCTGACAATACTACAGCACAATTTAAAGGGATTTCCATCTGCTTCCACATAACTTGATTCCACAGCTTTACAGTGAACATGAGACTTTGCTAGATGCTCAGAGAGAACGGACCCTTTCACTGACTCTTCATTTCACACACATTCCTTTCCTGTTTGGGAATTCCATAAATTCCTATTTCTAAAGAAACCACAACATTGAAAAGGCTGTACATAGGTAATTACCATTTCCTCATAAAATGCTTTTTGAAGCATGTTCAACTTTTACTATACCTGAAATGCCATTGAAAACATAAGTTGGAAGCTGCAATGTCTTAAAGGGGACAAAACAACATTTTCAGACAACTGCTGTTAGACCACATCATCACAGCAAATATTTAGTTAAATCTCAATAATACTTAGTACTTAATTTTTTTTTCTTTGTCCCCTCACACTGACATTCTAGTAAGGCTTATGTTACTAGAAATCCTCAAATAGCCAGTGACCATTTTATCACGTCCAGCTTCTGTTCTCCTGTGATAACACTTCTCATTAACTTCAACAGTTCTTCTCCCTTTCTGTTATTACCCTACTTAGTATATTCACAGACAGCAGTCATAACCCCAAGCCTGCATTCTGCCATGATGAACACAGTCATCTCCTGTAATATGTACTCTCTAGGGCTTCTTTGTTCCTGTTCCTGTGATATTTGTTAGACCCCAACTTGATTTGATAAACTGAATGACATCTCTCAGCTCTTCTGAGAATCTCAGTTGTTTTAAACTGTTCGATAAATGGAGTAAAACCCTGCTCTACAGGAATGTACCCTTCAATACTACCTCCAAGACTGCTTCAAGAGAAGCTACCAAAAGCTTCAGAAGGGAGAAACAAAAAACAGCTAAGTCCAACTTACTAAAAAGTCTTCCAAATCACTTGTTTTAGTCCCACCAGTAAAGCTAAAATGAGACCATCCACAAGTTTACAAAAATACTTACCAGTATTTATTAACTGTAGCTACTGAAGTGAAAAACATTCTTAACATCTTAGTTTAGACAGTTATTGTCTGGCTCCCAGACTTCTGAAAACAGTTACATAACAGGAAACATTGTTTTAAAGTGGACAATTGCAATAGAGATGGATATGGCTACAGGCCAGAGTACTGTACAACGCCAGAAGGGCAGACCCATATAAAGGACCTGACACACGAAATTTGGTATTCCATACAGAACATAGTGTTTAGAAAACTCCCAATTTAAATACCATACATACTTCAGTTCCTAAGTTCCACTGTGAACCCCACCATGCATAGCTGCTATATCCTGCTCTGGATGGGTAAGAATGGCTTGGCACCCACCTCACCCTTACCCTAAGCATGGTGCAGAAACTGGATTTCTTCTGACCCTTCTCCCATACAGCATAAATCCAGGTTCTTCTGACAGCTTACTGATTCTTTTACAGGTCTGAAGAAAATTGCTCTTTTTTTCAGTATGAAGATATAAACCCAGGTTTTATTCAGTCTTCTGCTACAGATGGCTCCTACTCCTTCCTTTTCCACTGCAGAAGAGGTCTGGAAGTTGGGGGTACAGGTAATACCTACTCTTCCTGTTGAAAAATATCTACCTTATAGAAAAGAATTTTTAAAAACATTTTTCAAGCCTGAGAGATCAAATCAGAAAGCATATTCCAGCTGGGACACTGACCAAAAAGAGACAAGATCAGTCCCTGACCCAGTCACCATTGAAAAGTGACCATTCTGTTATGGGATGAGTGTTCCACGGGAAATGCATAACCTAGCCCAGAAAATTCACTTTTAAAAGGATCTTAGATCTAGTAAGGTAATAAAGAAAAATCAGAAGTCATGTAAAAGAGAGCATACCAAGGTAATCTTGACAGAACATTTTTCATGTTGTAAAAAGCCTTTTTTTATAGGTAAGGCTACAACATCAGTAAGAGTATCTGCCCACAGAGGGGACACTGCAATAGAGCATTGGTAAGCACTGCTATTGGCCTCCAGAGAGAAAAGAGAAACAGAAACAAGCTTAGAGCCAAAGTTTGATTGCAGTTTTATTTATAATAAAAGGAATAACGTGCACATATTTTCTTGGGAACACCTGCATGATATTAAATTTGTTTTTACAGTTACACAGATCGTTCATGTTCTTACCAAGATAAATGTACTTTGCTTCAAAATTTCAGTTAGAAGTTTGTGCCATGCCTTTATCAAGCATATTCAGATTTATATTAGAGTAAGCACAAATCAACTCATATTTTAATGGTGCCATGTCATATTTTTTTTATTATGCTGCCAAAGCAGCGAAAGATCAAATAAAATAAAATCTAAACATGAGGTTTCATTTACCCTGCTACAAGAAATAATTTTCAAGGTGGCAAAGACAGATCTGTTTGATAATTATGTATTTTCTGCTAAATCGTTCCATATGCTTAGAATATTTGGGATTTAGCCAAGAAGAAAAACAAAATCACTTCTCATAGCTGAGCAGTTCCTCCCAAAAATACACATCAAGTTATCCTTGTGCAGTTGATTCTTAGGTAAAAAGATTTGCATTAATTATTACTTTCACTGCGTTCATCAGAAAAAAACCCAACACACACTTACAGAAATATATGCATTTAGCTTAACAATTTAAAATGTAAGCTAAAATAGAGCAAAAATACTTTTGAAATACTCTAGTGACAATTTCACTCAATTGACTCCATCTGCTTTACTAAGCCATTTGAATTTTAATAACACTTGCAAATATGTTTCTTTGACAACTGTCATTAATGACAAGATAAATTTTTATGTAAAATAATCCAATTACAACTATTCACCATATTTGTTTATTCTTTTAATAGAAACTAAGTTTTGATTCCATATTTAAGACACTTACTTTAGTTCTAAAATTAATCCATCAAATTAAATATTGGCTTTGATAAGCCAGAATGAGAAACTATTCTTAGTTTTAATATGTTAGTGATGGAAATGCACATTGGACAGATGTAAAGATGACACGGAGCTCTCTGCAGGATTCAGATGGTGACTGTTAGTGAGAGGAACCTCACTTCCTTCCTGCATCCCAGCCTTTTGTGCAGGAGGATGATGAACTCACCAAGAGTGTTTTAATTAGAGTTTATAAATTATGGCATATTCTGATAATAACTTTTTTTCTTTTTCAAATATACTGCTGCTATGAATTGTTTTATAGAAATAAGTCCAGGTTGATTCCAGGCACAACTTTATACAAATTTCCCTGACCTTAAGAGGAAGAGCAAAATAAGAATTTTTGGCAAAAGCTATATACATCCCCCTTACTACCTTGCACCTCACCGTTTTTATAACACTACTGTCAATCATAATTTAAGGATTTAATTTTATCACTACATTTAATAAATCACATAAATTTACAAAAGGATATAGAAGTATGTTTCTGTTTCTAAGTGTTTTTTATCTCTGTTGGAAAAGAGCCTCTATACAAACACATTCTGGATGTAGTTTATTAATCCCACAATTCAGCTTCAGATATCTGCATTCCAAATGAATATGAAGTTGAACGATCCTCATTCTTGCAGCAAAACACAAGTAATAAGATGGTAAGAAATGCATTGGTTCAAAGAGGTGAAAAGTTTGATTTAGAAAGGTGAGACAGCCCTCCAACACTTCCCCCCAGCTTGCTTTCCAACCCGAGAGTGGACATAGTTCACTCCACAGCTTGGACAGTCTGAGCAGGGAACGGATTTGGCTTTAAGTTACAACAGCTCACAACATACAGTGCTCAAGTAAAACAAACCCAGTGATTCCTCCTCTACACAGTGAGTAGTAAATCACTACAGCTCAACATTCACTGCCCCTCAGCTTCAGCCAGGGCTGCAGAGCTCAACAGCTAAGGCAAGCCCAGAGCCTGAATAAAGTCTAGCAGAACATATATAGTCACACATATAGCTGCAATCTCACAATTTTATAAACCTCCTTCACACACATCAAATACTTGCAAATGTGATGGCCAATTATTAAATGTCACTGAATCCAACATTACATTTAACGAAGAGTCAAAAACAACCATTACCATCTTTTCACCACAAATTTAATATTCCATAACCAGTTCTCAACTCTCTCTGACCCAAACATTCAACTAAAACAACCAGGCTGTGCAAGGCTATTGGAAAAGTTCATGATTTATGTTACTTCACCACTTCAGGAAAAGTGAAATTATTCTATACTGTTTCAGCTTTGTGGTACATATGTATAAACTACTCAGCAAAATAAAATAAAATTCACCCTGCTAAAAGCATAACAGATTTCTCAGGAATGTTTAAACTGAAAAATTCAAATGCAAAAGGAAATTAAAAAGGCATATTACTGGTGGTGACTACATTAATGTACAAGCAGAGGAAGGTACAAAGATAAAATAACAGGTGGGAGAGACATGATCTGTTTTGCACAAAGGATATACACAGCTTCTGAGACTTAACTGACCTTGTTCAGTCTTACAAAAAGACAGACACAAAATTGCCAGGCATTTCTTCTTCAGGACATCTTGGCTTTGCAGGGAAGAAAAAAAATCAATATTTCTATGAGCTTTCCTGGTTTACTTCTAGCTCTAGCAACAAAAAGATAATAAAAAAGTAGTATCTAATGTATCAGATTTATTTTCCTGCTCTTCATGCAGGCTGTGAAAACTACTGATACTTGTCTCTCTCCTCAAACATAACTGGCATCATTTAGGGGTGAATTAAAAATAAACTGTATGAAATTCAGTAACGTATTTCTCATGAAAGGAACTATGGGTGTTTAGTCTAGTTAGTGCTGCAGTAATTTACAGTTTTTTTGCTTTTATGTACCAAATGGCATTTCCATCCTTAGATCCTCCTGCCAACAAAAATCTACTATTTCATTCCAGACGTTTAGCAGTATTACACTTTGCATACATAAATATATAGCTGCCAGCCTTGCAGAATAAATTCCAGTGACAAATACTTTACATCCAATCTGGAATCAACGCACTCTGCAAGCAAAACAGCAAAAGCTTCTGCTATAAGCAATCCATCTTGCTCATAAAATAAACAAAAGAATCAGAACTGATTTCAACTGCCACTGTTGCATGGCATAAAAATACAAAAATAAGCAGCTTTTATAAAATAATTTATTATTTGCATCTCTTAGATCCATTTATGTTATGTATGTAACTTTCTTATACAGAATCTTTGAGTGGGGTGACAATTTCTAAATTTGAGTAACATGTATCACATTCAAAAAGTAGACAGCAACATTTATTTTCAGAGATATACACAGAAAAGATGATGCTGCAGCAATGTTATATTTGAACTTACTGCATCAGCTAAGGATTTACCAGGCTGAGATTAATTTTTGAGTTACTAGAAATTACACAATTATCATTTAAGTGAAAATTGCTTAAGGCTATTATCAACGTCTTAAGAGGATGAGAGTTCAGTGGCCTTAATATAATCTAAATGAAGTAGATAAATCATTAGATGGATTTGTACATTTAACTTCCTTGTTGTTTTTATAAATTAAAATGGCATTTTGGGAAACTTGTTAGTGCTTTGGCTCCTACTGATTACAATGCTCAATATCAGAAGGAAAATAATAAAGCTATTGAAATACAGAAGCAATGGTCTAAACATCTCTCAGATGCTGCCACATGAGCTACATCCTGTTAAGCATTAAGTTTCTAATTAGGGGAGATTAAACTGTCCGGTGCTGTATCTTGGAAAGTGATAATCTTGGCTACATACCTTCCAGAGAACCTTCACATACCTACAAGCCTGAAGTGTATCTTTGCACATTAAATAGTTATGTTTCACATTTTAAAAGTTCCTTGAATGTGGAGTTCAAATTTTTGATGCGAAGAAGATTCTTAATAGCACCTGTTGGGTTCTTCCATCAGAGAAGGCAAAGAGAAAGGGGAGAATTTGGTCATGACATATGAAAGTCAGTAAACACCTCTGAAAAGGCAAGAATTCCCACCAGGGAGTCCTAGAAGGATCCCTATAAGAATCACCCAGCTGAGCAGACAATGCCAACATGAAACCTCAAGTTAGAATATCTGAAAATGTCTAAAATGTGTTTTCTCACTTTAATACCTTCATAAAAAAAAGGTGAAAGAAATTGAAGCAATTTCTCCAAAAGTCTCTTGCATTTAATTTAACATGTCTCTACTTTGATATTTACTTTAATATGGTTATAGAGTGGGGTCAGCTAATCCAGACAAAAAAATCTTCTGAATACTTGAAAGATAACTCAAGTATGAAAATATTTATATACAGTGTAAATTCCTGTGTTTTATTCTTTACCGTGAATGAAAACATGACCCACTTTATGAACACAAGCAACTGTGGGCTTGGGGGCCGTTACCAAATCCAAAGGGAGGCAAATCTTTTCCTGTTTCTCCACTTGAAGGTAAGAGTTTCAAGCAGCACACTGCTTTGAACAGCACTGAAAAAGTCTCCACAAGTCATTTCCTCCCAAATGGCTTTAGAGCAGTAGTATTCTCTGAATACTTACAACCATCTAATAGTGTATAATCTGAATCTGTCCCCCTCCACTTGATAATACCCTCCCTCCCCATTCATTTATGTTCCTTAATCAGACAAATCCTCTCCAAGAGACTATAAAATAATTTACATATGGCTTTCCTGGGAGAGAAGAGGCAGAAATGAATGTGGGTACATTTTTTTCTAGGATACTTAGGAGCTTAAACTGGGAAAATAAGGCGAAGGGTTAAAACAGAAGGGGAGTCTCAGCTATTTAGGTTAGTCTGACCAGCTTAGCCACTAACAGTCAGGTATCCTCAGTCAGAGCAAGGTACAAAAGGACACCAGACAGTTTTCTGTCTCTTAATGGAGAGAGAAACTATTTGAAGTGCAAGAGTGGGAGCCCTTCCAAAGCCACGTAGTGGCTCACTCGAGCACAGTATTCCAGAGAGAAGATGCATTTCACACCGTTTGCTGCCCCTCAGCACTGCTACCTGATCCAAGGAATGGGAATGTAAGTGAATATGTGCACAAGAAACATCTCCTTTGCATTATACAAACATGGACTGGCATGCATGTTACAGCTGATGCAAAATGATGGCCAAGTAATTTGAACTTGCAAGGCACGGTATGAAAACACTTGCTAAGCTTCCTCCCAAACACAGTCATGGGTTCTTGATTTTGCACAAATTTTTTGTTGCATTCTTCCATTTCCATGTAATTCAGATGGATTCAAATCCTGCAAGAAACAAGCCTATAAGACTGAACCAGCATTCTTGCCCACAACAGGTAGATCTAATTTGTCATCTCTAATGCTTTCTTCTCTTTAGTTACAAGAGGCACTTTAAGAACCATTACATTTTTTACATTGTTAGTAATCCAATCCTTTGCCTGAATTATTTTTTCCTATATAGCTTGTAACATTTATTACCATGTTCCACCATTTCCCAGGCTTCCTTATTGCTTAATGTAAAATGTTCCTCTTTGTTATTTTAGCTATGCTTTTAAACTTCTCATTTGTGCACACAGATTTTACAGCTTTCTCTTATGAGATGTCTGTCTTATTTAATTCTTTGCTACGCATCCTAATGATTTTGTAAGTATTCTCTATTTTCATCCAGTCATGCATGCAATTCCTTATTTTTACACTCTATATTTTATTGGGAAAACAATTCACGAAGAGGTCAAAAATAGAACTGATCCATATCATGCATTCATGACATCTTGAAAGTTTGCCACAACTTTTGATTTCTAAAATATCACATATTGTGATGAGTAGGTAGATCAGAACCATTTGGTGAAGGGTGATCTGCTTGCACACACAGCCCACTCAGATTTTTTTTTTTTAACAATCAAGCCTTTTTATTTTTTTCAAAAGTTAGCCTAATTACTTGGCCTGTCCAGCAAAACCAGATTTTCTTTTTTAAGCCTATTCTCATTACAGCAAGCACTTTTAATTAAGCAGAAGTTGTGTCTGAGAAGAAAACCACCTAGCACAGAATAATACTCAAAAGTCCAGAGAATTAACCACCTTTTTTAAAAGACATTTCCTCAATCCATATTCCTTTCCCTATCACTAATGCAAAAACATTAAATCAGTAACAGAAACACCCAACCTTATCTTGAACTGAAATTGCCAAGCAACGTTTTCTTCCAATAGGGTTTCAGAGAAGCAGATGTCTATTTCACTCTTGAATCTGAAGTGAGTTGTATTTGTACACAGTAGTTTCAAAATGTTTTCAAAACATAAAAAACTGACTAAATGCAATCGTAAATGCCATTGACAGTATTCTGCTGAACTACTCCTAATTCAGCTCAAACATGCAAATCTTGTAACATCAACAGTTTATCCTCTAGAAAACTCCTGATGAAGATCTCTTGACTTTTTTGGCATTAGAAACGTCATGTCTGAAAGATCATATTCTAGTGCTAGACCCCACTAAAATGGAAAACCAGCATGAACATCAGCAGTTTAATTCCCTGAGCTCTTAATGTCTTTTTTTCCTCCCACCCAGACAAACATACCAAATGTTGGCTAAATCTTACTCCTCAAGTCACAGCCCCTACTGTCTGTAAAGTTTACTACTAACAAACAGTAAATTTGCATTACCAGCTACAGAAAAATTATGAGTAAAAGTAAAATTTAAAAAAAGCCTGCTACATGCTTAGAGAAAAATGCTTTGCAAAATATTAGTTGCGCAGTAATTGAACCCTTTTCCCTACAATATCACATCCATGTAGAACATGTTTCTCTTAAAAGCATTAACAGTAGCTATGACATTCTTAAATTTGGCTGAAGTAATAACAGTGAAGCAATACAATTACTGATTTTAGAAACACTTTACAGAAAGAAGACATTAGATTTTACTAGATTTGCCTTACATATATACCATACTCTGTTTTAAAACATTCACCTAACCCAAGAACTTGAAGTTTAACCAGATTTTGTGTGGGACGATTTTCCTCAACTTTCACAGCATGCTTTCTTTTGAGCCATTCTCAAAACATAGCTCAGCAATCCCTAAACTGCCTGTTAAACTAGATTGGTGTTTCTCCTAAGACCATTAAAAGATTAAAATAAACAAAATATTGGCTGTTAAAGATCTGAAAAGCCATTATACACTACTGAATTGCTCACAACACTGATTAAAACCAACCCAAGCTCTGCTACACAGGTCAGTTGAACTCAAGTTTTTATGTTTTTGGCCTTTTTAATTGCTTTTTAAAGAATTAACAGTACTATTAATGTGTGGAACGTTGAGTGTTTATGCAGTATTCTCCCTTAAATGGGGGACATATCCTCAGTTGCTATGAAGTGCTACTTAACTCTGCTTTCTTAAGTAGAACGTAAAGCCAAAAAGGAAGTTGTGTATTTTTTTCCTTAAGTGACTGATACTGAGCTTATTTCACAGAGTGATAATTAACCAGTCCAGAAACACCACACTAAGTGAATGTGCACAGCCTACAAAAATGTGAGCTCAGTCACTACATTTGGAAGACTCAAGTCTTTGCTCACACAAACAGTTGCACTTCCTATAGCAGACATTCCCAGACCATGTTATGCATTAGGAGCCACTGCTCCTGATCTGGGTGTGAGAATGAAGATGAAATAAAAAAGAATTGAAAACTAAAAATGGAGTCATAAGCAGTTGCAACCACTATGCAATAAATGCTCATTCCCTAAAAGCATGTGTGTGTATCTTGCTCAAAATACGTCCACCAGGCTCCCAGATTCAGAGAATGTAAAAGAAAGGCAAAATGAGATTCATATGGGGGCTGAAAGGCAGTTTGTCATTTTTGAGAGCAAGAAGTGGGCAGAAGGTTACAGGACCTTGTAAGCATAGGATCAGAAATAAACTACTGTATCTTTGTCAGAGAGGGTCAAAGGTGGGTGGGAATTTCTAAGCTTCTAACACATCAGTGGTAGTTCTCAACTTAAAGCAGAGCTGAGGAAAAAAAAAAGCCTCAAGAATGACTGCATATGACATATGTACAATGTAGCAGAACAGCAATCAGTGTGCAGTGCTTTTATTGTTAGCCTGTTGCACCTAGTCATCCAGCAAAATTTTAATTCAGATTTTTTAAAAACACACATAAGGAATAAAACTTCACTTTTGCTTTTATCTCATACTTAAAAACAGAAAAGTAAATCTCAGGAAACATACAGTTGTTCAAATGTGTAATCTCTCACTTGGGCTTTGAAGCTCAACAACCACATACCAAACTGTGTACTGCTTGTGGTTTCAAGACTTAGAGGCAATGAACTCTTGTCCCCTAACTATCACAGAGATGACAGTCACCTCTTGAATCACCAAAACCATATCCTGGCATACACACATTTCTTCTGAGCCATTTCTCATTCAGTTGCTTCCCTTGGTACATCTTTGCTTCTCCAGAAAAAAAAAGACCAGCAAGAGGTACGTGCTGGTAAATTGTAACTTATCATCACACCTATTAATGTGATCCTGCTTTAGCCACAAAATGGAGAGGAAAAGGGGCTTCCTATTTTTTTGAGTTGAGGCATGAAAAATCAAAGAACAAAGTGAAGTAATTTAATTCCTTGTCGAATGAGATCCATGAGAAGTTGAACCTAGATTAACAGTTTCCTACATCTGAGTCTTCGGTTCCTAAAATCAGAGTTTTCTCTTCCTATAAAATTTTTTCAATATGTTAGAACAAAGGAAAATCTCAAAGATTACATATTGTTTAAACTGCAATTTGTTAGGCTTTCGGTTTGTAGAAAAGATGACAAGACAACAGCAAACAGAAAATGGCAGCTAACACCATAATTTATTTTTTTTAATAAATCATCATTTATGAAATGGTTAAGCCATTCACCTAAGATAAAATCATATTGAAATAACTACTCCTTTTTATACATCAGTATTAATTTTTATTATAAAGCCTAAGAAACAAAAGTGGTTTTTAAGTCCCCTTTACAGTTCCAGTTATTTTCTTATCTGTCAGTTTCATTAGGGAACTCACTTCATGCAGACTTGGACCTGGTACTCAAACATTAACTCAAATTCTTTTCTTTTTTTTTTTTCCTACTGAAACAATTCCTTAACTTTATCTTCACAGAACTGATGGCTCAACAGCAACCTTCATAAGATTTTTGCCTGGGGAATTTCTCTACTATTTTAACTGATAAAAAAAGGGAAATTGTCAATTATAGTCCATACATGAAAGAGGACAGTTTATTCTAGTAGTAAAGGGAAATGTTGAGTTTTGCAACTACTGCATTAAAAGGGTATGGAAGGGGGTTTGGAAGGTCTCTTTACAAGACCATTCAATTCTAACCCCTGCTATATAAAAATATTAATGAATAAGTACTTTCTAACAGAAATATCTCTTATTTAAATTGAGGGAGTGTAACATACATTTCACCAAAAGAGATGAAGTTGTATTTTTATACCAATTTATAACTTCTCAGCAGCTCAGCAGAAAGCTTTCTGAAATGACTGAATTAGAGCAAGGGAATCAAGTGGGCTTTGGGAGGATTCCTTTCCTTCCAGACCAAGACTGTCTTTTCTCTAATTGAGATAAGGAGTTACTCTCAGCTTATTTCACTGCCAGAACCATGGGCTTATCTTGTTAAAAGCTACATGCACGCCCTCAGTCTGAAAGACGATTCCTTCCTTGTTCTTTGCAGAAACTTCTAGCCACCCCCTGAACTTCACAGGTTCATTGAGACTGACAGTGAGACCTCTGCTGTACTACACAGGGGGAAGTGGAATGGATCACTTGGGACAGAACTGGAGAGATTCTCTGGAGAGATGTTAACTCACCAGCTCGGTGATACAAAAACAACATTGAAGACCCTGTAAAGGTCAAGGGAATAACTGCTCTCCTGCTGTCCACAAAACCAGATGCCCTTCATAAAAGGCAGTCTGTTTGCCAGGCATGGTTTGCCCCTAGCCTAGAGATGAGACAAGCATTACCACTGGATAAAAGCTGAGAAAGAATTTCTTCACTTAACGAAGGCAGCAGCTTTTTCACAGCAGTACAGCCATGTTACAACAAGCACTGAGAGGTTCAGTGCAGCTGATGCTCCTAATGCTGAAGGTAATTAATTGCAAGGATTCCTGCACAGGGCTTACAGTCAGCTAATATAGATCAAGACAAACAGAGGGAAGGGGGACAATCCAGAAACACATAGGCTGATACATTCCTAAAAACTCTTAGTCATGGGGCTCAAATCCTTCCTGCAGGAGACCATTAAGCCTTGAGCTTTACGTTCAAATGATGATGAGGTGCATGAAGAGGGGGATTATTTTTTTTTCCCTTCTACATCAGTAGGTATAGCTCATTAGCATTTATGCCCCCTGATGACATACTGACCAGGAATTCATATTGGCATTCCTGTCCTTCTGATGGATAAGGTACAAACCACACGGTTAGGTAACTGGTCATCAGACCTATTAATAGACTTCGCCTGTCTACAAAGTTCCATTAGCCAGGTCAAGAAAGCATATTAACAAAAACATTCAGTATCAATGTGCTGTATGAGACCAGATGCATTTCAACATCCATTAATGTGATCAAATCAACAGCCTGATCTCTGTTAAACTATTACACAGCACCACAAAGAGCATGACAGTACCAAAGCAAAATTCAGAGCAACTGTGAGGACAAGCAAGAAAGACTCCGTTTTGTTCTCAGCATGTCTCTTACTGTCTGGTAAAAGCAAAGCAAACCAAACAACAAATGGTATAAGCAAGGAGGAAACTGGGGGCTACCCTTACTTTTTCCTCCTAATAAATAAAATACATAGCATATTAAATATGCTTCATATTAAGCATATGAAATATTCTGCATAGAGAAAAGAATCAATAAAAGAAAGACATCATCCTTCAGTTTGTAGCCCAGATGGAGAAACCAAGAGGAAAAAGGGAATTACTCACACAGCTAGTGTCTTCTGGTGGCCCACAGGAATTGTACTGCTGAAGATGTGACAGAGTTGGAAGGGGAATTCAGACTATTTGACCAGTCAGGCAGTGGACTTACTCCAGTAATCCCTACTTTATGCAATCAGTTAGAATTTGTCGTGAGGGTCCAAGTACGTATACATTTCACCTTATTAGATGCTATACAATGCCATGCATAAAGTGTGCAGTACTGTGCAATTCCAAAGGCACATGGGTTGAATTTCAAGAGGCAATTATTCAGTGGAAAAAAATGAGCATCTCTTTGTTCAATTAAAAACAGAGTTCAGCATGCATCACTAAGGGCAACTAATTCCTATTTGTAGGTCCCCTTTAATGTTCACAGCTGGCAGGCAGCAAACCTAAATTTTCTTAAGGCAGTTGCAGATAACTATTCATTCTAGCTCTTACAGTTTAGTTCATTAAAGTTTCTAGAATAATTATGGTTACGTTTTATTAACATAATACCTTGTTAAACATACAGATTAGACATGGCACTGATGAGCAGAACTCCCAGGAGACTTTTCCCAGGAAACATTTATCAACACCTTACCTGAAACTTTGAAGAGCACATTTGAAATTATTTTTTACCGTTTAAAAAGAGGTAACTAATAAATTACACAATTACAATGACCAAGCTCTGGTAAATACAATTAGCTTTTAGTTATCTAGCTGGATCTCCAAGACAATTCATAAAACAGTAATTCTTTAAGTAGTTCATGAAAGCATGTACACAGCAGAAACTGTTCCAACAGAGGTGAAGTTTTTGTTTACTCAGGAAAAACAAACAGTGTTGTAACTGCCTAGAACTGTAAACATCTACAGAGCTCAATCATACATGTCTTATTTCCTGTTTGACTTTATCTGTATTCTGATAAGGCAAAACTAGGGCATTTCACCCATTGTCAAGCACACGCAGGAGGAAAACTGCTGAGTCACAAACAGCGCAGACAGCAGCAAAAACTATTCCAGTATCAGGAGATTATTTGTACACATTTTTAATGTGTATTCATACTGAAGCCTTAAATAACTAGGACATATTTCTAAGATGTCATAGTGAAGCAAACCATACTTCTACAAATTCAGATGGATGAATCATGAAGCCCATGGAAGACAGATGTTGAGAGTCCAGTGCAACCTCCAGTTATAATTCTCCACTCAAATTGTCTTTGGGGGAGGGAGCAACAGTTGTGGTGATTGGTATTACAAAACCAAAAGCCCAATATTGCATTATCTTTAGGTGCTACAGTACAGCAATAACATTAGTTAAGATTACAAGACTTGGAATACACAAGGCCAGAGAAGCAGTGGTACTCCCTGAGGCTAGGCTTTATATCTTACTACCTGTTTGAGGTTTGAATACTATAAAACAGTGTCAGTCTCCAGAACACTGATGTTATTAGAACACAATAAATTATATTTTAGGCTATGACCTTGCAAACAAGAGTCAGGAATCCAGAGCAAAGCCCAGAACAGTGTGCTTAAAACTAATCTCCCTATTAACAAGGCCTATGGAGAAAAAACAAATGCTCTGCATGCTGGGACAGGGTATTCAAGAAATTTTACAACGGCTTTGTGGACCATAAGGGGCTCCTACACTGACTTTTCATATGCTTTGAATAAATAATACACATAGGGCAGAGAAGAGATAACCTTTCGTTTCTCTTCCTGGCAAAGGGAGTTCTAACAATGATTAACATCAAACACTGAAATACCAGAATGTAACAGGAAAGGAAAATCCAAAGAACACATTAACTGTTAGCATTTTTACCTGGTTTCTCCTCTTATACTATTAATACACTAAGATTTTAAGTTCTTAATTTGCTACATAAACAGAATTTTCCATTTTAAACACTCAGTTTGGGTTATATTAAATTCCATCAATCCATGGGAGTATACAGCTACACAGCTGCATCAGATGCTTAGTGACACAGCACTCCTAAAAATAAAAGCTAAGATTCTGAAAACATACACATTTTGAGATTTAGAGTGATGTCACAGCTACATGGCTCTAATCATCATTTTTGAAGATCAGAATTTAGGACTTCAAAGCTTAAATCCCTACTTATCGTCTGTTACATAAAATACAGGCTAAAATAGTCGGTAGCAGACAGTCCCAAATGGTCAGAGTGAATCTCAGGGGATTGGGGGCAAGGAGGGAGGTTGGAAGAGAAAAAATAAATAAAAAAAAAAAAGAAAAAAAAAGAGATAAGCAGTGAAAGAACAAGCACGGATTAGGAAATAACTTGAATGGTCTGATAGTTTGATACTGAAATAATTATACAATTCCAAAGTATGCCTTTTGAATTAATTTTGGATTTGGGCCAGTACAAAAGGAAGCAGAGTTGGTTTCTTTGGTTTGGGGTTTTTCTCCCCAATTAATTTTTTTCCTCCAACTCTCAGACAAGATTCAAAGAATTTAATCCAAAACTGTGGAAATTAATTCATGTGCATGGTGTAAAACAGGAGATACAGAAAACATAATTAGAGAACAACCAAACTATGGGGTATTTTCTACCTTGGGCGTAGAAAAACGGCTCAAGACTGTCATGAAGCAAGTCATACTAGCCAGGCCCACTAGAAGCTGCTGGCAACAGCAAATTCCTATGCAGCATCTACATAAACACTCCAAAGCAGTAAGTGCAGCCTAACTCCACTGCTCTGCAGGGCTTTAGCTTTTCCTGGTGTGGAGGTCAAGCATCCATGTATGCAGCAACAAGAGCAGGGAAAGGAGGTAACATGAAAGGGAAGTCACACTTCCAAAAAAATGCATGAGGAAAACTGCTATAGACAGACACAGCAGGCAAAGATGGGAGCTGCCTAAAATCAAAGCAAGTCAGGACAGAGCTACTGTATTGTCCTGGTCTTACTGGGCTGTCTTTAATAACATTTGTACCTTCAAGTTTCTGTTCCAGACTGACACCTGACTCTTGGCAGAAAGGCTATCTATATCTGCTAGACTGGAAATATGTTGCTGCCCTTCTCAGTGTGACAGAATAAATATATTGTCTCTCACTTTACCCGTCTTTCCCATTTCTATATCTTAGCCATACTCTCCAGAATGGGAATCACATGCAGTCTGTTCTCTCCAGCACACAGTACGATAGAACAGTGGGCATGACAGGGAAAACACACTATCAAAAAATATATTTTATGTGATGACAATGGCTGCACTGCAAATTTAAGCCATACGACACCAAGGAATGTATGTTAATTATATTACAAAGTTAAAGAAAAAAGGCAATGCAAACTCACTGGAAAAAATAAATCTTAATTATTTTGTTATTGCTCTGCTTGCCAGAATCACTAGCATCTCACATAAGAAACCAATTCTAAACTAATTTTGAGCGGAAACTTTCTTCTATAAATGCAGAATACTGCCCAATAAGCAAGAGGGGAAAAAAAAATCCCACATACTTTAAACCACAGGAATTCTTAGTGAAATGGATGAAAAGGACAATTAATATGCAACATGTTGAATTTTGTTTGTAATGTATTGATACACACACATAGCACAGCTACTTCATTTTAGATTCTGCAAATCCTCTCCTTTATTCTCAGTACACCTTTAAAAAGAAAAACCATGCCCCTAACGTTAAAGAAGTGATCAGCCATACAAACTCTACTTTTAACACTTTAATCTGTTTTCACCAAAATCCCAAGGAGAACAATTATGAATGCTTTTAATACCATAATAAAGTATTTAAGTGACTGTCAATTCATCATATAAGGACCAAAGCTAGAGGCAAAAGGGCCTTTTCCTTTAGTATGCATGGGGAACACAGGCTATGCCTAAATGATTGTCCAGTTGTGCTCCAGATGCTGAGCTCACACTAACCTGCATCCACACAAAGAGCTGTTGTCCCACATTCTACTTTATATTTTTCACTGCTGAATGCACACATGCATGAGCACTTAACAGCAAAATGAACTGAAATAATACCAGGACAACACACAAAGTCTTTACTGATTGTCAGCAGACACCTGCCTGATTCATCCTAGTCTCTTAAAAATAAAAAGCTTGCCTTAAGCCACTTTCAGAAAGTAACTTACATGCACAAAATAAACACTCCAGCAGTGATTTAAGCTAACCTACTTGACTTTGAGGACTGCTAATCCACTTCAGTACAGCAGGTAGAAGTGCACAGCTGAAAAGTGACACCACCCTAAAACACTTTTTAGTTTGGACTTGCCACACAAGGCTTTATAAAGAAACAGACTTGAGACTCAATATTTTAATCCACTACTACAATTTCCTTCTTGAGTCAAGGTCAAATCTGTACATATAAAAGCATGCCAGAGTGCCTGGCATGGGCATACAGAAAGCCTGCTGACATCATGTGGACTTGAGACTAACCTGATCACACTAAACTATAGTGTATGTGAAGGGACACTTTGCAGAACAATAACCTCATTAACAAAAAACAACAGTAAAAATCAACTGCTTAACAGAATACAATCAACACCACTAAGATCTTTTGAGGTTGTGGAAGAATAAAATGCATACACCTATTTCCTACAACCTGAAATATGGCAAGCATACAGAGGTCTGCCCTGTAGAAAACCTCACCTGTCTCTAGCTCCAGAGAACATTCTGTACCACTCTACCATCTTAATAACTAGGATCAAGTGAAGGTGCTCTTTGGTGGTATTCTTTCATTCATATATATACACACACATTTAGCTTTTGAGTGACACCAAAAAAACCTTGTAGACATTTAAGTGATGTACATTTATTCAAATTGATGTAACTTTTTGAGATGCCTTTCACGAAACAGTTCTTTTTCTCCCCCCAGACTTCCGCCTTCAGAAAACAGACATTCACTCTAGATTATTTAAACTTGGAAAAATGCAAGTGTTTTCTTTGAAAAAAAAAGATCTATTGTTACAGCAAAAACTTGGGTTTCCTTTCAAGCAAGATCATATGATTACGCGTTTATATTTTACTTTCCGCAGGAATTTACACACCCCCCATTTGCATCCTGTTATTCATTTCACGTTTCCCTTTACTTCAGCATGCTGCGTTAATAAAGTGGAGCTTTGGCTCAGTCTAGGCACTCAAGGTGACAATCAGTGCTCCCTCTTGCATTTGTCAGATTTATTCTATTTATCCAACCACACCAAACACTCTTTCAAAAAAGCCATTCTGAGAAGCAGTGCATAGACAGAGCATGAAAATCAAACCTAGGGCTTTTCAGGGTTTTTTTTTGCTAATTCAGTTCTTCAAAGTACTAATTTTTCTTTTGGAAGGTGAATTTTACTGAAATAGATCCCATGTTATTTAAGACAACTAAAATAGTATAAAGATCAAATTTTCACTCTTCTGTCTGTCAGTCATAAATTGGTTACTTTTGTTTATCTTCACTCAAGTCATTGATGTTAGTCTTTAAATACCTTTAGATGGAGACTGATACTAAACTGATTTGTAGTCCTACAACACAAAGGCCTGAAAAGAAGTAGCAAAAGGACTTTCCCTGCTAATTAAATCTGCTAAGACAACTTCTACTGAAAGTATCTTTTTATTTTTTCCCTTTAGAGAAATCATAGCCTTGAACATATCATTTTTTTTCCCCTTTAGAGAAATCATAGCCTTGAGCTCTAAATCCTAACATTAAACTTTATTCCAGGACCTTCAAGTGCAAACTGGGGGGGAAGAGGGAGGAAGAATAAAAAAAAAATCAAGCAGTTCCATCTCAAAACAAATGAAGATGAGAAATTAAGATTTGCTGTTATCACTCCATCCCAAGACAGACAAAAACTTGCAATCTCGGATTTATTTCAGAAAACATAATTAAAAGAACCACAACAAAACACATTTCACTGAGACTAGAACTTCTTCAATTCACCAAGAGAACACAGACAAGCCAAATAATTTCATTTACAGCAGTCTACCTGAGATAACATCTTGCAAATATTTTCATGAAACTGAGGTGCCAAGAGAACTCCATTTGATGGGAGAAATCATTTGCATTTGAAAAAAGCACTGCTAGAAATATTTGGCCAGCTCTAGCCTTAGAGCTTAGACTTCATACTAAGAGTGGTCCTGAATAAGCGCAGAAGTCAAGACACTTGGATGCATTCTTCAAGCAACACAACAGAATGTAAAGTCAAAAGCACTAATAAACTGAAACCAATTGACATAATAAATGAAAATAACCATTCTGTATTCCTGCAGGAAAAAGTGGAACTATTTTATAAGGTTTCTTTAATCCTTTCATCGATGTTTTGAAGGCTGACAATCAAACTGAAGAGGATGGAGGTTATTTTAATGTCCAAAGTTTAAAAACAACTTGAAATTTAATATCAACCCCATTGCAATGAAGATTCTTTAGCTACAGCTGATCAATAAGATTTCATCTTCAATATAATAACTGTAAAATCTCAGTGACTATCCTGGAAAAGGACAATTAATGAAATAGAAACTCCTTGCTTTACTCCTGCAATGAAGAGGATCAAACTATTCCCGCCTTGGAAGAAACTGACATGAAACCAACCAGTGCATCTCACCGCACAGAGCAGCCCAGGTGGTGAAGGGGAGAGAGGAAGGGACAGGACTCCTTGGGCAGCTCGGAGGTGACCAAGGACACACACTTCTGACCCCACGACTACTCTGAGTGCTGCTGTATTACCCTTGCCAGGACTGGGGTCACTGCACACCTGCCCACATGACTGGAGAACCTCAGCTGTCGCTTTAATGCCTCATGTCCTGCATTAATCAGGGCTTGGACACAGGAAAGATCTTGTCTCTATTCTTTACAAGTCACCTTTGCAATAAACTGTGGGAAGGGGCACTATCAATTACTTTATATCAAAGCAAAGTAATTTTTGATGCATCATTAAACAAAATACAGCTAGATGGGAAGTCATATGACATATTTTGAAACAGTAATAGTTTTACTAAGGCAATTTTCAGATGGGGAAAAGAGAAATCTCTTGGGTGTCTTTGACAGCCTGATGAAAAGGATTGGAGGACTCATTAAGGGCAATATTACTTCCAAATGCAAAGTTCTGAATGACTGGTGACCTAAGTGAAACATAAGTAGTTACATTTGGTTTCAAGAAAGTGGAAAGCTTACTTTACACAGTTACATTGTATATATTCACGCAACTGGAGGTTCCATTAAAACACAGATAAATTTAACAGTTTTAAGTACTTAAACAGCTGAAATCAACACACAGTATAAACCGAATTTTACAAGCAGCTCAAACCCAAATAAATTCCCAGTGCTTACCATCAAAAAAACTTTTAGCTCTCAGGTAACTGACGCTAAGCCTAAGCACAGACAGCTTATCCAATTTGGCGATAACATCTTGAGGGAAAGGCAGCAGGCTCGCCAAGCGGTCCAGCTCCGCATTCAAGCGGTCCCTGTGCCTCTTGGATGGGTTGGACTTGACTCCTTCAGCTGGGGACGGCTTTACACTGCGGCACAAGAACAAACACAATATAAATGCCAGCTCCTTTCCAAAACGAAAGCAAATATTTGCCAAGCCTGATGTTACATGTTGTCTCAAAGTTTAACAACCAAAATGTTTTCCCAAGTGACTTTTGTTTCCCGCTAGAAAAAAAAAATAACCTAAAACATATAAAAAATAACCTCCAACACACATATTGTTAAATGAAGCCGTTTGAGCTACAATGTCTGTTTGAACTTTTGAATGAACATTTGAAACCTTTGAGATTCAGCATTTTTTATAAAAAGCCTCCTAAGTTTTCAGTCAAATGTCACTAGAATTCTTCCAAATGTTAGTATTCCAAATATACCAGTAACTTTTAGTAATATTTGTGTACAAATAAATTTGACAATACACTTTTTTACTTCAATAACTTTCTCACAGATGTCGTTAATTTTAATCAGTTTGGAACAAGCCAGTATTAATAGAATGCAAGAAAAGTTTTAGTAACTTGCTAGGCATCCAAAACAATGCTAAAAGCCATGAGATATAGCTCAGCCAGCACGTAAAATCTTTGCAAGAAACACTAGCAGCTCATCCTTTAAGTCATCCCTCAGCTGAAGGCATCTCATTTGAGTACAGCATGGCAAAAGCATGCCTTTGTACCATACAAAGAACACTTAAAAGCTTTGTGTTATGAATTACATAATGAAGTTTTTGTAAACTTGCTATTTTCCATTCATATCCACGCTGAGCTCCAATTCCAGATATGTGGATACTCATCCCTTCCCCCATACACAGAAGTCTGGGTTTAAACCCCTACTCATTTAAATGACAACTAGTCATTACAAGCCAATACTGAAACCAAATTATTTATCTGCATAAGCCATAGTACATTTTGTTCTCCATTAAAAGTTTTCTAATTGAAGAGTGACTCATTGTCACTTTTCCAGTACTGCAGTTCTATGCGAGATCTACAGCAGTTATCAATCTGTGCTGCTCTCACAGAAATGTTGGTTCTGCAAGATGCATCACTCAAAAACACTGAGCAGAAAGACATTCAGCAGCTAATTTCTTCAGTATTTCATTTAGTCTGCTCCCAACTGTCATCTTTATATGAATTATATGACGAGCAACTGCAAAAGCTCCAATGGTTATTTTTCCCACTGCTTAAAGTAAGCCATACAGAAAAATAATTTCATCTCGTATTTTTAGTCAAATGAGTACTGATAGAGTGGACATTCTTATTTTTAGCTTGTTCTTACTTTAATGTTTCAATTACACCTCTTGTTAGTTTAAATCCAAGCCCTTCTTTTTACAGCCATTGCTTATCCAATCATCACTTGTCAAAAACTTGCACTTAAGCCTGGCTGCCTGCTACCCAGCACTACAACTGCCCTTTTCCACATTCTAGGAGCCTTATGTGGAGCCTGGAAATGTGAAGATGCCATAATGCAAAATGTTGATAACAGACAGAAATACGATATATTAGCAGAAATTACTTCCCAGATGAATAAGGTTGAACTTGCTGCAGAGTAAATATTGTAAATTAGCAGTGCTTTAGCCTAAAATCATTTCCAAAAATTAGGAAAATTCTCACTCTTGGAAAAAAAAAAAACATAGGTTCATCATCATCAATGACAATGGATGATTATTTGGTTAGATGCGTGTTTCAGTCACAAATCATGACACCATTGACACCAGCAGTTCACCATAGTCCCAAGTGAACATTAAAATTTCAATAATTTTGCAAGGTTTTCTTCTTATTCTCTTGTGCTGGCAGAAAATTAACTTGTACAAGCCATATGATTAGCAAAACTTAAATATAGCCCTGAAAAAATAAAGTTCTAAATCATCAAACATTAGAAGCAACATTAAAGGGCATTTCTTAAATATTTTTAATGTATTAGACTGTTTCTATATGTAGAAACAAAATAATGAATTTCAAACATTAAGCATGTAATAGGTGTATAACAACCAGTGAACAGCTAACTGCTACAAAAATCAGAGTGGCCTGCTTCTGAAAAGCAGAGGACCCCACAGAAACCACTTAAAACACACACGAACTTTACAAAATAAATCAGCACTAACAGGCTTTTCTATCTTAACAACTGTCCCTTGCTTTGCTTTAAACTTGCAAATTGACCAAGTAGTTTAAGCTATGCTCAACTTGCAGTCATCTCATCAGATTGTCTGTCAGATGTGTTTGTTTTTCTATTTTACATTTACTTGCTACAGATTTCTCTTACTTTTAACGAGCTCAAAGCGTTTCTGAATACTACGTTACCAGTATTTGCGTGATAAATCTTGCCATATTCTGTCCCCCAAATCAAACACCGATTATCCCTAATTTTCCCCTTTATCACCCAACGAAAATTCATTACATAAAAATGGATCCTTCAGTGACAAAGGGAATAAAGGCAGAAGTGCCAGGGGCATAAGCAACAATTTAACCATTTTCCATCCACTTACATAAACCCTCTATGCTAAAAACTGCCCAGCTTCAATGCAGAAAATTATCTTCAAGGCAAATTATGTGCTCTATCAAGATTAAATCCATGCATGTGCCTTATTTAAGAGGAAAACCCAAAAAAAGACTAAAAGAGGGAATGTATTTATGCTGATCTTTCAAATCTTAATCTTCTATCTTTCATAGGAAATCTGAATTCTCTAATCAAAGGCCAGAGGTCTCTGTACATTCGGTGTCTTTGGACTTATCTACAACCCTGGATACCCAACAGCTGCAAGACAAGAAAGAACACTTAATTTTTGATTTAACAGTTTTAAAGGATTTGCCATCACAACACCAGCTGACTGCTGTTTTCACAGGTCTGCTACAGCATACTTCATCAGAAGTTTTCACTACACAGGCTCACCATGTGCACCTTCATAGACATTAACCCTAATTTTTTAAAAAGTGCACAATTGCCTGAGTCTTAATTATTATCAAAAGTCCAAATAAAGTTTCAAAATTTACATGCTCACTTGTATTATCTTAAAGGGAAATTTTAGCAGTTTCTGGGAAAATGCAGAGAGCACAAGTTTGTTTTGTTCATAACAGCATAAAACACTGGAGAAAAAAGTAGGAAAATCCAACAATCAAGCCCTGAAAAGCATGATACCTTAGTAACAAGACTGAAGTGTGAATTGAAATCAGAGAACAAAAGAATGTGCAAGAAGAACACTAAAGGTAGAGGTGTTTCAAAAAAACCAAATTTGTTAAAAATACTTAATTATTAACTGATTAGAACTATCTTATTGCTAAGTAAACAGAAAGACATAGAAAAATATACAAGTCACCTAACTAATGGATTTAATCTTCTCAGCTTTGAATATTTTTCATCCCATATTTAAGAGTAATGCAATAACATATCTTTTTCTTATGCATAGGACTTCACTTGGTGAAGGGCAGGTATATAAAATCAGTTATGACACTAAGCAAATTATAGAATCCTAAAAAAAAAAAAACTTTATTTACTTTAGCAACTGAAAAAGACTTTTAAGCATTTACTCATAGTTCTCACACTGAAATTATTATTACTGAAAATTCACCTGATGATTTCTTTGAAACTACAGGTAAGAATTACAGACTGTGAACCTCTTGAAGTTATTGTCAACCAATCTTGAAGTGGCAGAGACCCTTTCCAGTGGTTCTTTCAGCAGAGGCTGAAACTAGTCAAGATTCAAACTGCTGAAGGGATAAAGTTGTTTTACTAAAAAAACCTCTGTCAGTGACACACTACTCATCTGATGCTGGGCTACTGTTTGTCATCCAGTAATAAACAGTTAGTTCAGGTTGGTTTGGTGCATGAAGGATTCAATCAGAGTGACAGAAACATCCAGAACACCAGTCAAGGATGAAAGTTTGACACTCAGTTTTAACATATTTCACAACGTCTTAAGATAACAAGCAAACATTTCTTGGAAAAAAGAAACAAAAAAATTATGTTCCTGTCTCCTGACCATGTTTTATATATATATAAAATATATATATACATATATATCTCCATTTGCTGCAGATTATCTTTCTAAAAAGTATTATTTTGCAAGAAACGTTAACCAAAACCAACCAATCAGACTTTTAAGTATCAGTCTACATGTAACATATAGCTATCCCAAGACTGACAAATATACATATAAGAAGTTTATTCTACATAAGACAACAGTCTTATTGCCTCCATTTCACATAAGAGGTGCAAACTGCTTTGTAGCAGATACTGCTTTACACAAAGGAATATTTCAATGATTATTTTTCTTTTCCAATGAATTTCCTTCTTGAAAGCTTATTCTGACACGTCTTGTTTGTTTGTCTTGAATGAACACATAAATAGTTACATTTTTTTAAATTAAAATGTCTCTTTCTCTACTTTCTAATGTTACTAGGACTACTCATCACTGGAGATCAATCAGTCAAAACTCTGGAATACTTAATGTCACAAATACATTTAAGATAACAAAGAAGTAAACCCTAGCACCATTTTTGTAATTTAGCATACTACATAAACAAATCATTCTGCTTTTTGCCTCTGCATAGCATGAAACATTTAGAACTCCCCACATCATTCCTTGTCTATTACATTTATCCAATTATAAAAAAAAACTCCTATCCAAACACTGAAAAAAAAGAAAGAAAAACCAAATCAACGCTAGCAGGCAGAAAGATGTAAAAAGTGCAAGTTGGAGCTGTGCTTATATAATACCTTTCAGCTCACGTTAGAATCCATCTGCAGTAAACCCCACTTCCATAAAACTTGCATTTTTTTCTCCTACAGTGCTACTATATTAGTTCACTTAATAATCACTAGACAAAAGAAGCTGAAGACGTGGAAAAAAGACAAAACCAGAAAGCAGGGGCCACGCATTGTTCCCCAAGCCTCAGTGGGGAGTGAAACATCCCCCAGCCCTGCTGCCACCAGGGGGACTCAAAGGGTTTAAACCTTAAAGAGGGAGGAAATTGAAAGACTCCAAGTTATTGAGAAAGTGATTTCTGTAGCATATTACAAGCAATTGCAGTGCACATGTTTAGCGTCTTTTTTTTCCTCTTCCCTTACATGACAAGATAACAAGACGAATTTCAGGAACAATTGTCTATTATGTTCCCCTGCAATTGCTTTTCTTTTTCAGCTGCAATACTGTAATTCCCAACTGAACCAAAAAAAGCACATTTCAACACTTGGCAGAGTCAGACAACAGCCTGTGATTCCCTCTCAAATTCAGTTCTCTACAGGGCACACAGTAAAAACCGGGAGTGGTAAGGAAGAAATTTCTTAAATTGTTATAGAGTTATGACCATGGCTTTCATGAGTTATTTGTACCTGAAACAAGAAGTATTTATTCTGCTTAATTTTTTTTCCCATGGCAACTATGGCATTATAGTTAGACTTTCTTCCATTTCTATAAGCTGCCTACACAGATTACTATTATGCTCCGTTGAGAGGTACATATATGACAAACAAAACATTAGAAGTATCAACAGATATACTCTCTTCTACAAAAGATACTAGTCCCAGTCATTTATCACCTCTACCTTTTTCTTTTCTCTTTTTTTTTTTTTTTCTGAATAACTGTGAATTCTACTGAGGAAAGGAAAAAACTGAATTCAAACAGATTAAAATGACAGTAGTGTCAAACCTTTATTAGCCAGCACCAAGTACATCTTTCTCCCACAATCAGTTAAAAAAGCTTATTGCCTGTCTCACTTCTTTTTGGCCTAAAAGGTGTGGTCTGTAAGTAGTTATGTGAGAATTCAGAGCCTTCTGACCTACCAGCAATGCTCTCCAAGGCTGGCCCAACACAAGTAGCAACCAAAGAGCATAAGTAAAAAAAACCACATGAACACAATAAATGCGTTAAAAGCAAGATAAATGTCTTACATAAAAATAATTTCCAGTGACCCAAGCAAGGTGGGTTAATAATCAGCCTCCAATTACAGGTGAACAAACTGTTTCAATATGGATACTCTTACTTTGAGAAGAAACTTCTCCCTCTGATCCTAAGGCAAAGTCCCTCAATAGATAAATAGTTCCCACTAGTAATAAAGCCTCAAGTTCAACTAATCACAGCAGTTCAGCCAACTTACACAACAAGAAGATACAGGGAAAATTATTACCTGCATACACACTACAGTAAGGTAAAACAAAAAGGTTTCACATCCTCTAGCCAAGGCTAACCAAAATTTAATATTATGCTGGTTACTAAGCGATCTTACCAGCAAGGCAGAACACCTCACCCTTTCAAAATCAGAACCATTTGCCTTGAGCTATTAGTAGGCTACAAATGCCACCAATACAATTCATTTCCCCATGAACAAACACTGATTTCATTCTTAAAAATCCAAATCTACAGTGTGAATTTAAATAGGTCCCTCTACATCTTTATCGGGAAATTAATGGTCAAAAAAGCAGGTACTTTTCTTAATTAATGCAGGGGAATAGATATATTTTGACTTTTTTCTAATTTGTGGGGTAAAAAAACCCAAGCTATGTACATGCATTCATTCATCCTAACAACTCCAAACATAAATAAGGAAGCAGTCAAGTTAATTTACTTCACCCCAAGACCAAGTTGTCTGCTGTGAATCTAAAAATATATCATTCAATTTCATTTCATCAAATATTTTTCATCCTCTCCTTTAATACTTTTGTAGCCCTTGTAGTTATTTTACATCTACAGAAGTAGCCCACAGAAACACACTGGGATTTTTTGAGCTTCGCTTATTTCTCTTGCAACTCACTAGTTTACCTTTGCTACTTTTTATGACCTATAGGTTCTTGACTTCCAGTTGAAAGAGCAAGTTAAGCATCTCCTCTAGCCTAAAAATTCCCCTCTCATAAGAGCAACGTTTTAGTGAAGCATATAAAACCTGGGAGGCAAACCTAAAGCAGGTGCATCATACAAAATTACTCCGGCACAAAGCTGTTCCCACAGTTTCAAAAATATACATTAATAAACAAGAAAAAGCCACCATATAAGCCAGGCTTTTTTTGTTTGTTTGTTTGTTTTTTTTGACTGGTCTACAGCACTTGGGTTTCCTTGGCTCTGCACAAATAAACGCATCTCATGGGTACTGGAGGATTCAAACCGAGGGTTCAGCCTTCCCAGGCAGGCCCTGAACGGTGGGACCCGGCCGAGCCTTTCCCGACTCCGGCCCCGCGTTCCCGCGGAGACACCTGAGCGGGCCGGCGGGGCGCCGCGGGAGCGCAGGGGGAGCGCGGCACCCACCCCGGCGGGGCGAGCGCAGCCACGGCGCGGAGCCGTCACCTCAGATGCCTCCCAATCTAGGTCAGCCGGCTGCGCCGCGCTGCCGGCACCGCTCCCTGCTTCCACCGCCCCGACCCTCCGCGCCCCGACACTCCTTTCTCCTTCTTTTTCGGCGAGGAGATGGAAAAAAACCCTAAAAGCAGTAAGAATCCTGCCGGCACCCCGAAGCAGCGGCACTCCCGGCG
>VXBU01001337.1:278947-301080 GCA_013400315.1 Bombycilla garrulus
GGTATGGGTATGGGCATGGGCATGGGTATGGGCATGGGTATGGGCAGACGGAAAAACCCCAGGACTCTGGTGCCCGGGCAGCGATGCGAACGAGGCTCCCGCGGCCAGTGAGAAGGAAGGTCAGCACCGAGCGCTCATGTAGCCCAAATAACAGATAATAATCGTGGGCAGGGAGGGGGGTTAAGTCACATCGTTCAGGCTGAAAGACAAATGACACCGGCTTAGTGGCACCGTGGGATCCGTGTCTGCCACTGCCTCTCCCCCGTTCCCCCCCTCTTCCCGCCTCCGCCGGGCTGACACTGTCACAGACGCAGGTCGCCCCAGCAGAGAAACCCAAAATAACACGCGACCGCTCAAAATAGGGGAGAAGCGGAAAGCCAGCGGGCTCCACCGAGGACAAGGACAGCAGGACACCTGAGGACAGAACAGGAATCACTCGGGGCGAGGCTGTCGCTCGCCAAGCACCGGGCGGACCGGTGGGTCTCAGTGACCGAGGACGCGGCTCACGTCTCATTAGGTGATGAGTATTTGAGATATTACGCTGACATTTTCGGCTAAACACTTGTTTCAAATGAAAGGAGCTGCATGGGAAAGTTACTGCTAAATTGCTGACGGGTAAAAGAGTCCGAGGAGAGTCTCGGTGCCGCTCTGATCCGCCGTCGCTTCCCCCGCCCGTTCTCTCCCTCCGGTCCCTTTCACCGCTGCTGCCGCAAGCATCAGTGCTCTTCCCTCCCCTGGGATAACCGCAATAAATTTTGTCTCAGCGCTAAACTTGAGAGCCCGGGGGTCGCCCTGTGTAAACACAGGTTGTTCGCGGTCCCGGCTGAGACGAGAAGTCGGGAAGAGCACCTTTTCTCCCTTTCCGACGCCCCCGCGCCCCGTGGGGACGGGCTTGCCCCGCCGCCGGAGCGCTACCGCAGCTGCGGGCTCGGCCCCCCCGGCCCCGCGGCGCAGAGCCCCCGCAGCCGCCGCGCCCCGCGGGCGGGAGGCCGGGGCAGTGTCCGTGGTGCTGCTCTTGCTGCCCGTCCGCAGGAGCTGGCCGGGCTGTCAGCATCGCACCCGCGGCGGGAGGCTCGCCCCTTCCTTCTCTGCTCCCCGGAGCCCCGGTTACACGCGCGTTCCTGCTCCGCTCTGCCGACGGAGGAGACAGCGGTGATCCCGGTGTTATCGCACGGCAGAAGCTTAGGGCTGAGCTCGGCGCCCGCCCCGCGGCCCTGCGGCTTCCCCGGGGTTGTCCTTTCGGTCCCGCGGCTCCCTTCGGGCCGGCCCCTCCGCGATCCTGTGCCAGGGACAAGGTCCACTGAGGCCACCATAGGCAGATAAAATTAATTTGACTAAATCCTAAGATGCTAGTGGGCTTGTCAAATGCCAGGGATTTGTCAAATGATGTTTTGAAGAAATGAGTCTTCAGAATACAACAGTTTTGAAAAATATGGTGAGAGGACCTCATGCCTTATGAGGTCAATGCCTTGCAGTCACAGTCCTGCCAAGTTTCTGACCTAACATTTTTGCAGAGACACCAGCTTTTTGGTAGTTTCTTTCCTCTTCCCTCTCATCTCTCTTCACAAGCTCATACCAGCATCCTACAATAAACAAGTGGATGTCTTACTTCCGTCTGTTTTCCAGCCCCTTTCTTCTTTTGATTTTAGAGCTGAAACTGGAAATTCATGCAACTTCTTCACTCTAAACATATCCATCTATGGAAGCACTCAGTTTCTTCCAGCCTAAACTTCTCAATCCCTTTCAGTGCTCTTTTCAGCCTGAGCCTTTCCTATTCACTGGTTTCTTTCTCTGTCAACACAAGTGGGCTGTGATAGCTCCATACAACATAAATTGCTGCTCTGCTTTCGTTCTTCTCTTCACTTACACTATCTTCGTGTTGAAAGGTTACAGTCATTGTTCACGTCTCCTCTTCTTCTAATTTTTAATTTAATTGCTTCCAGTCTTTTATTTATTCACTTTGAGATTGAACAAAGACTTCTTATTCTCTACTGGCCTCAAGACCACAACTCTTTCTTGATCTCTTGTGCTACCCAGGTAGCAAGGAAACACCCATCTCTCTGCTATCTTATCTCATCTTATTTGCTATCTCCAAATCTGCTGGGGATTACAGGAAGAAGGAAGTAGCCTCCCATGATGGACTTCATCTCCCAATTCCCTTCTGAGGCCATGGGAATTGCATAGCACCAGTGAGATACTGTGGTTATTGTTAGCTGCCTAAGTTGGAAGTAGAGAGTAAGGTAAATTCATGCTGCTAGGCAGAAGTTGCATCTTCTGTACATTTGCAATCCAATCCACTGCCTGTTGTTAGAAATCCACTCCAGTGGGGCAGCCACCTATTTAAAAGCAAATAGGATGTTTCAGATGTTCAGCCCACAGAGAATTGCAGAATGCATGGAGAATGTCCTTATATGTCACTGGGTCTTTTAGGCAGTTAACTAAAAAATTCTAAAACTTACCCACAACTTTTGAAAATCAGTTCTTACCTGATGTTCTTACTTTCTCTTTGTCTAATACACTATCTCAGCATCTTTTTTCTAATCCATGATTTGGGAACAGTAGAGATGTTGCCTCACATTGAGTGTAAAACAAGAAAAACTATACAACCATGATTCAGCAATCTTAGAATCTCCTTCACAGTATGATTTTTGTTGGACTTTTGGTCTTGCGAAGGATGACTGCTGTTAATGTCATGTGGATGATCTAAAAAGGTTTAATTCCTATGGAGATCACTTTCATGCATACAGTACTCTCATCTCTTCTCATTTTATCTTTAGCCTACTACCTAGGTGTTTTTCCAGGTCTAAACTAAAGAACACATTTTCCTGGAATAAATTCTCTCAAACCACTAGCAATCACTTTTCTCCTCATACTCAAATCCAGCATTTTTGCACTTTTAGATATGAACTGTGATACCAATCAGTGATGAGATTTTTAAGAAAAACATGTTTGTGCATCTAGTGAACTGTGCCTTTCCCCAGCATGTGTGAGGTCCAGTATCCAGTATGCCTTGCAGTTATCATCCTCTGAAACTTCCAGAGCTCTCATTTGTCAGCAGCCACACCTGTTGCCCTAATTCCAAAATGAGCTGTATAGCTTTTTTTCCACACAATTCCACATTCTGCCCGATTTCTACGTCTCCTGCCCTGAACAGTTCCCTCCTAAGCTCTGTCTCCTGGTCCCTCCCTCATTTCATAACGTAGGGGCTATTTGGAGGACGAGACTTCTACTAAACAGACAGAAATTCCTGAGAGAGCTGGAGATTCACAGGGTCACTATGAGACCAACAAAAATCTTGTCATTTGGGAGGAATTTATAAGAATTATAAACACTGCTTGTTATCTTGGGGTCATCTCTGACTCATTTCTAGCTTTTATCCTACTCTTTCTGTCCATGGCCAAAATTTTACTTCCGTCAGCTTAATTCTGTGTGCTGACTTGTTCTAGCTGTTTGCGGTGCAAATAACACAGAAGAAATCTAGGCTGCTTATCTAGAGAAGTGATTTCTCTTCTCCTTCCCTGGAGACACGTAAAGATTGGGATTTAAAACTGTGATTTATATATCTCAGGTTTTATGGATATACAGAACTATTGCTGATCTTGCTGTTATTTTCTGTGTTCTGCTAAGAAGGAATATCTATGGCAACTCAGATGAGTCTCTTCCTACTCATTTCAGGGAGGTACTCATGTGGTTAGTGAATTCCCTACATATGGATTTTTTGGTGCCTGAGAGGGTCACACAAAGATATCACTGTGAGAAACAAGGATTGTTGAGGGTCATCCTACCCCACTTTTTAAAACTTAAACAGAGGTAACTATATAGAGAACAAAGAAGGTCAGTAATGGGATTAATATTAAAGAAGCCTCATTTGCAGGTTCTGAATGAACTGTCTACAGTTTTAATGGGAAAATGGGATAGTCAGTAAACTTCCCCTCCCTCACCCTGCTGTTTATATTTTTGTCAACATAGGACAGAACCATCACATTGTTTTTCTTTTCTCCCATCCAGACACCTGCTCCCCACTCCCACTACTCTTGTAGGTGCTTGTGGTGTGTTAGTGTTTAAAATCACACTCAGTTTCTATTGAATATTTAACTTGGAGAGCATTTCCAGAAGTTTAAGAGCCATATCAAGGTTGAAAAATATGAAATATAATTAGTATTTGGGCAAGTAGAACATAATCCTCACATAGTGGCTCCTGCTGATCGGTCTTGGTTAGTAATGTTGTTTTAGTTATTTTAAATTCATTAACTTGCCCTAATCCAATGTAATCTATAGTCTTAATAGTTCCAGCAGAGCCCCCAAAAATTCTTGAGTAGATGAAAAACACATTTAAAGACTGTGTTCAAGATTTTTCGACTTGGAAAACATTTGGGAAATTAGTAAAAATTGTCTTTAAGGCAGGATTATGATTTTGCTCAGATCCTGTGATATATAAATGAAAAAGCATATTGCACCTCTAAGTACAGGGATAAAGGAACATTATTATAAAGTATAAAATTCGGTACATTGCTTACTATTCTCAGTTTTTTTCTTGTGTGCAGAAACAAGTGGAAGAGAACAAATTTATATAGGAACTGCCTCTTTGTTCAAGAGAACTCTTTTAATCTGAAACCAAAAAGTTCTGAAGAGCTAAATAGATATAGAAAGCAATTTAAATGAAAATTCCCTGCCTAAAATGTTCATCAATCCTTTTTCCCCACAAGCATTGAACGTAAATTCTATATTATAGCTAAAATAGTCTTCTATTATGGTGCTCAAGGACCTTTGTTTTTGTCCTGAGAAATAAAGAGCCACTCATTATTTTAATCCAACATAATCCACTCCCAATCAAGTACTGGAAGACCTGAAGCAATCAGTGATAACCAGTCATCTGTTCCCATTGGCAAGTCAGGATGACCCAAGAGAACCTCTTAACCAAGACACCAGCAGTTAAACACGAGTATGACTGACAGCCACTCCTTCCTCCTCCCCTCCTTCCTTGGTGCTGGAGTCAGTTCATGTTAGTTGCACAAATATACAGAGTTAGATCTGCAACTGCAAACCTAGTAAGAGAAAAACACTGGTTTTTCTCATGTTGTGTGATGTTTCCTGCAGTCAAACCACCAGGATCGACAAATACATTATGTTCTAGGGATCCTTCCTTGCCACTGAGGCTCACTGGCACAAAAGGAATCAGATCCAGACTATTGTATTTTCTTAGTTTCCAAATTAAGGTGATTGCATGCAAACTTCAAACGGCCTCTGGTCTGCCCTAGCCCCTGAACTGCCCCTGGGAACCATGTGGGAGCATGCTGAAGCTGTCTAAAGGATGATTCTAACAATTTAAATCTACCGGTGGTTGTTTTAACATCCTGGAAGTTCCATACCACTTGTAAAATTTACTGATACGGATTTAACCTCAGAAAACATTTGCAATACTTTTGTCCATAAATGTTCCAAATATCCTACAAGCACTAGGATGCAGAAGCAGGAGAGTTCTGGTCACAGCAATAAATCACCATGACAATCAGCAAATGTGGGCAGCATATGATCCAGCTGCACCACAAATACAGTCTTGTTGTGCCCAGACCTCCTCTCTATTATACACACAACAAATACATAGAGCTGATCATTTTACTTCTGCTTTAAAAACACTGTTGCACTCTGTTTATTAACAGGGCTAAATTGGCTTATAATTTTAATGAAACCTGTGGCTTGAGAGGTCCTGAAACAAGCTTACAATTATGATGGCTGACTCAGTAGGCTCCAAATTCTCTTTCTGCTCTCATTAAGAGGAAAGGGTATACACAAAGTGAGACTAAAGAGTAAAAAAATTATCTAAATTAGACATGACAATGCTGTTTCCATGCCAGAGTTTAATTTCTGTGAAAAGAAACTTGAGCTAATTTTAATAAATAAATTTAAGTATCATGCATTTTAATTTAACCTTATAAAAGCTACCATGACTAAGATGAGCTACAGGTATTGTATCAATGGCAGTTGTATTATTTCTCATTCTAGTAGGACTTCCTGTCGGATCTAGTGGGTGTACAAAGAGAAGAACATAACAAAAATGGCAAATAGATACACAGATATCTAAATGCCAAAGACCAAGGGTAAAAATAGTACAAGATCTGGATAATTACACAGAGAGGTTTCCACAAACATAATGTATAATTAATAACAGACAAGAGTAAACAAACAAGAAAGCCCAAACACAGTGATTTTAATACCTGCTCTGGAAAGAACCTGCTTGAGAATAAAATTGTGGTCCATGTTAGTTTCATTCAAATTATTTTCATTGACGGGATACAAAATTCAGTCATTCCCTGAGTCCATAGTTCTCTACAGCACAGGGAGCTGAATCTGTGTCATCCCTAGCAGCTAATTGCCCTACCCATCATTTACTGCCTTCTGTCACTGCAGCCTCCCAGCTAATGTGCTCAGGGCTTACTCCTAGAGACTTTTTCTCACTGAGCAATTGTATTTTTACAGTCGTTGTAATTTAGACATCTAACTTTTTTCTCATGCAGAGTGACTACAATTTTCTGTCATTTCACCAATAACTGTTTTTAATTTCATCTCTGACTGAGCCACCTGAGGAAGTGTGTAGAGAAGACAATGTGTCTGTTAGGGCAGGAAAGTAGAGAAACAACTGCCTTTGAAGAACTAAAGCCAGCCAGGTTCCTGTGAGCTACCACATTACACAGAACAAACAATAACACTGGAGAAAGGGTAACAGGACCAGGTATCTTTTCAGTGGGAAAAACTTCAATGCTTTTATTCTGCAAATGTAGTCATGGCTTGTTATTTCTTCTTGGCATTAATAGAGAGCATGCATGTACTGAAAACTGCCCACAAACCATTCAATATATTGTTTGCTTTATCCTTTCTATTTTTTTCCACATTTATCCTGTTGAGTGTCCTAACCAGACTGTGTTTACACGTATCTGTAAGCAAGCCACAACTGTTGCTAGCTACATATCATCTTTATAGTCTCATTATCTGTGATTCTCTGAATTCTGTCTGGCTCACAGACTAACTTTTAGTATTTAACACTTGCTCGTAATGAGTCTTCTAAAAGCCTTCTAATCAGTGTGCCCTGCATGCAAGATTAATGTTTAGCTCCTCGGATACAGAAACCTGCATATTCATTTTCCCAACTTGCTATCTAGCATCAGCTTCAGAGTAGAGCCTCGGGTGTTGTCTGAAAAGTAAGATTTTAATAATCTCAGCTATGCAGAAGTTGTCTCCTAAATATTTTGTATGTAATACACATACAAAAGAACCACAGACGAATGTCTAGTGTGTTCTTTTGCAGTTTGGAACGTCCTTTAAATATTTTTCTGTTTACAATAATAAAGATACTGAATAATGAAGATACTGAATTAGAAAACTATCTGTACAGTGGGGAAAAAAATAAAATCTGTTCTGTTTCTTCTAAGGAATGCTGACTCATTTATAATTTGTAATTTGGATTATATCTATATATATATATATATATATAACATTGTAAATAAATGACAAATAAAATACTGGAGTGGACAAGAGATATCATGGGCATTCTTTGCAATAAAAAGTCTTTTAAAAAGAAGTGATTGTTTTTAGTGTTCTTTAATTTTCTAAAAACACTAGATTAAACCAGCTTTGAAACCTGCACAGAACCAGTTTTTATGTCAGTTTTCTTAGCAATTATGATGATATCAGCACAATGGTGTCAGAACTGTTTTTTTCAGTGTTTTGCACAAATATTCTTATTATCCTGGCACTACAATAAATTGCATCAGCAAGATACCATGAAGCTTTAGAAGTTCACCATTTTCCCTAAGTAGTCAATGGATCCGTTATCTAAACTATCTGCCAGAGATTAAAGATTGCTCATTTCAGAGGTATAAAACACTGCTTGTTATTTCTGAGGGTGTATACAAGAGCCAGTTCACAGCTTCTTTGATAAGGAAGACTTACCAAATGTCCTAGAGGCAGCAAAACTCCAGCAAACATTGCTTTTTCATCCAGGATTCCTTTTATAGGAATTCCCTGAGTCCACACTTGGTAAGATTGAATCTGAGGTCTCTCAGCTTACAAAGTTAAGGCTGAGGTTTCCCTAATAATGTGCAGCATGATAGATGATACTTCAAAAGTAGTTGATAGTCCTTTCAAGAAGCATATGACAATATTTTGGAGTAGGATTTGAAAAGAAACCAAACAATAAGAGCAGAAATTGGGTGAGATGAACTCATCTATATTAAAAAAGCTGCATGTTGGTCTATCTGTACCTTTCAGCTGGCCTTCAGGCTTGCCTTAAGGTGGCCTGTGGTCTGCATAATGTCTCAAGGCCAGTGTGATATGTTTTAAGTGAGTTTCCGAAGATAAAGAAGTAATTCCTGTATTTGTTTCTACCTCAAGCCTAAAAGAATTAGGAGTTGCAGCTGAAGGTTACTTCAGTTATTGGAGTTATCTTATTGAACAAAATCTAACAACTCTCGAATTTTCTATTTTCTGTTTTGTTAGCTTGTTTCCTGGTAAATATTCCTACTATACCTACTAAAAATATAAATAGTTATAATAATATGAAGTGAATTGAGTCTATGTTGCATTCAGTTCCCTAATTCCATCAGATCAGGATATCTGGCATGGTGTTTTGCATGCTAAATAATAAGACAACACTGTGCTGTTCTTGGTGCATTTATTCATTCCTTATCTGATAAAAGTAATTAATCATCTCTATACAATTCTGAGATGTTTAATAACATCAAGTGTTGGGACAATTTATCAGTCACAGATATGTTTAAGTCTTACTTTCTAAAAGTGGGATTCCTACAGTACTTTTACAGAAATGCGACCAGAATAGAACAGGAAGATAAAACTGATGAAAAGCTAAGAGAATAAGCACAGCAAATAAGTAAATCCAGAAATAACAATAAGACAATAATTAAAAGAGGTGGGTATTGAAAACTAACAATGGATATGGAGCAACTTAAGACCATAAAGAAGACATTCAAAAAATTCTGAAAAAAAGAGACAAAAGAGAAAATTATTGAGTTCCACCAGTAGTTCATAGATGCATGGAAGCTTTTTGTAATGCTCATTCAGAAAAGTCACTGTAGGAGCTAGTGATCAATATGTTGTTGCATTAAAAATAAATTTCTTAGAGCCAGTTGTTACAAAAAATTGACTTTATGCCAGTAGTTACAGTGGCAGAGAGCCATACAAGGAATTCTACAAATTTAACAGGGTACTTATGTCTGAGCAGCAGTGTCTGGGTCATTGCCAACATCTAAACTCTATTTAATTTCCTAGGTGTGTTGCCTTTCACAATTATGTTCTAGAAATAGCCAGTCCAAAAAAATGGACAAAGAAAGGGAATGATACAGGAATAATCTTCAGCTTGTCCCCATAGAATCTTCTTGTGTCTTTTGGCTCCACAGAGCATATTGTGAATTTACAATAATTCTTCCTCAGTGAAGCCCTCAGGGAAAGGCACACACAGGGAAACCTCCACCTCCCCCATCACACGATCCTTCTGCAATAAATTGAAAAAAGAATGCCTTTCTAAAAGGAGACCTGAAAACAAATTTACTTTGGGATATCAGTCTTCCTGTCAAAACTTCTCCCCAGTAACAATTGTTTCAGCAATCCATGTTCCAGAATGTTATGGCTAGATAATATTTGCTAAAGACATATTGCTACTCTTGTATAAAATATTTATGTTATTCCCATAACATTCTCAATAAGTAGCAAATATGTATTTCGTGGTCTCCATTGTTTCAGGCCAAAATTTGAACCAAAGTCATGACAACATTTGTAATAGACGCAGTGAGGCGATTATTTGATCAGGGCAGAACCTGGTAGATACCTATGCGTGTTTTCCCCTTGTTTTCCTTCCATTTCTAACTACAGATGGAAGAAACACAGCTCAGTGGGTTTTTTGCCCTTCATCTCAAATTTTTCTATTGTAGGCAGAGCAGAATAAAGAAAACTGGTAGTTTAGGATTTTAAGCTTAAAATAGTACAGTTCCTGATGATTGGAAATATGGTTACCTTAAAATCATGGCTGCAGGTCACTTGAACTGCTTTCATAAAATGAAAATAACAAGAATTTCACATATATTTTTTGCCATTTAACTCTTGTTTAACTATTGATGCTTGGACTTTGAAAAGTTTGCTCCTTTAACACCTACACACATTCTATCCACAAGCAGTTTAATAGAACATAATTCACACAGGAAGCTGAATGGCATTAAATGTGAAGATAACGCCCTAGATTGTTTAGATTTGTGTGTATATATATGCATCAAAATATCATACAATGATTTATGTGTGCCTAACATACAGTCAGATAAAACAATAATTTCTTATACCAAGCTATATGCAAATCCAGAGCAGAATTTTACATAAATTAATGCTTCTGGTTTAAGCCACAGTGTGTCATGGGGGAGGAAAAGGAAATAGTATGATCCTTTTTGCTGTTGAGTTAATATTATTAAGACTAGGCTTTCCATGGAGATTTTTGGTATTCACATGGTGTAAGAACATCCAGTATTGTTTTTATGCGATATATTCATTTATTTGAATTTATTTCACACTGATAATATATTTGCATGTATCCAAACAGCTGACGTAACATGTGTTTTCTGAAATACTTGATAAGGATGACATACCTTGCAGAATAAGCTTTGGACAGTGCTCTGTATTTTAAGTCATCTGTGTTTCCTTTATGAAATAAAATATTACTTTGAGTAGCTAGGTCATTTCTGTCTATAAAAAGCACAGAAATCGGTGTTTTGTCTGATAGTATTTTTCAATCCCTTCAATCTATTTAGCTGAACAGATGTACAGAGGCACACAGATGGAAACAACTCAATCTTTTTCAAGCTTGATGCTCAAGAAAATAATCAGGACAGTGATCTGGTGACACTGTGTCTTGTGTTCTTTGTAACTGAAACTATTGCAATGATGATATTGGAAGAAAAAAGTATTATTTTTTAGAAAACTACGGATTTTGTGTTGGTTCTTTAATATCCAACCTCTATGATTCCCAGAAATCACTCCAGCTCAAAAGAAGTGAGTGTCATGCTGCTTCTATTGGAATTAATGGTTCATCCAAACTGCAGGTGCTGTTAGACCCTGAGCCTGGGTGCAGGCAGTGGCTGCATTCTGTGATGGAATAAGGTGAGCTGCAATTCAATATAATTTTCTCTCTTCCTCTATCTTTATTTCCTGTACTCCAGTTTACCGTGGAAGACTAAAAATCAGTAGGGAGGAAAGCGTGTGCTGTGCATCAGGGTAGCTGACCTACGGGATCAGTTACAAACTGCTCAAGACTGGCAGTCTAAATGTCACCCAGGAAGAGACATTAATGAATATAAATTCATTAGGAGATAATCAGTTCAGGTTGCTTCTGCAATTTCATCATACCTTTGTAAGGAGTGATGGGATTCAAAATAAATCTCTGATGGTGCTCCCTGGTTTGATGAGCAGCCACCTGTATCGCCAGATGTACAGATCCTCAGGCTTTTCTACCTTTCAAGTCAGTATTCTGCAATCTAGTCAGTCCGACCAGCAGTCAGGTAGCAAACATTCAGCATGGCTCACTCAGGAATTTCAGCTGGGATTTGGACCCTGCAGGACTCTCCTTGGGGGAACTTGTCACAGCATGTTTGTGCTGACACAGGGTTTTAGAAACAAAGTAATTTGTATTACTTTTTACAAGGTAAAAACTTTTGCAAAAAGTAATAAATAAATAAATTCTCTTTGTGAGCAAATCCTTCCACTGAAAAGAAAACAAA
Organism: Bombycilla garrulus; assembly: GCA_013400315.1. Taxonomy (NCBI): domain Eukaryota; kingdom Metazoa; phylum Chordata; class Aves; order Passeriformes; family Bombycillidae; genus Bombycilla; species Bombycilla garrulus. Next base: position 290,719 of record VXBU01001337.1, read on the forward strand.
CAAAAAAATCATCCTATTGTTTTGAACTGATATCAATGGAACATTTTTGATAGCTTTATCTTTCTTTTCAGGCTTCCAGCTATTTTCAGGATTTTTGATATTTGTGGTTTCCCCTGATCAGGGATTACTGACTTACCTATGTTTTATTCCTGATAAGCATCCTTATCCCAACCTACCCAATATTCAAACACTTTTTTCGATAGCTTTGAAGAGGTAGAAGGAATTTGTACCAGCATCATTATTGTAACTTTCTATCTCACTTTTTAAAGGCTTCCTTTATTGCTTTCTTTTATCTAATGCCTCGCTGTTGAGCAGACAGGCAACAATACAAAGCCAAACACATTAGTCATTGAAAATACCTCCCTCACCCTTCATCAGAATCTGTTTTGTTTCTTTTGCAGCTGTATCTTACACAAAGACACATTCATGAAATCACACACAACTTTGATTATTTTGAAAGAATGGAGAAAACAAGCAACAGGAGAAAAATAAGCAAAAAATAGAGAAGTAGAAATATCCTCTTCAATTGCTTTCATACTGAAATTAAATCATATTCTTCAAGAAAATACTCAGGATGTGTGAACCAAATACTTGGGAAGTGATATGAGATGTAATGAAAACAAGTACTTTTTTTAAATAGTTCTTCTGAAAATGCTTACATGCAGTTTTAACTACAGTGACACTTACTGTATGAGAAGACAAACACAGAGGTTGAAATTAGTAGATATAAATCATTCTGACTTGCAAACACAATGGAAAATTGCAGGTTTAGTGTGTATGTTGAGACCTGTTCTTAAATATAGACTCTTATTTTTCAAGAGGTGAAAAAGAAAGGTAGTAGAGAATATGAAAAATTATTTATTTGGTTTGAACAGAAACAGCAATAATTCAGACTTGCTAGAAAAAATGAACACTTCCACATCTCCAAGTTTATTCTACAAAAGAAAACTTTGATTTGAGGGTGGGTTAAGGTTTCCAGCCTTAGGAGTAAACACTTTATAAAGCACTGCAATCTTTTTTCTTTTTTTTTTAATGTCAGCTGAAACAAAGTCAGTATTAGCGCTCAGTGGATTTTCTGAAATAAGTGATCTCATACATAAATAAACTGCTTGGATCCAGCTCTACTGAAAATCATTATAAATTTGCTTTTTGCCATGCCTTTATGCAGTTTATGCCAGGTTTATGCCATGCACAATGAATACAACACAATTCAGGCTCAGATTTTGAATGGAATCTCAGGTACATTTCCCATGAGCTATTTGTTCCATTTGAAGCTATCCAGATTAAATAAATAGACATCAGTTTATATTCTGCATAGTGATTAATACACAGATTTGAATTATCCTAAGAATCTGGGCCTTGAAAAGTTAGAATTACATTGAAAATCCTGCCTGAAATCTAACAGTTATGGAATACCACGCATTCCTTAATATACCATATTACAAATACTAACACAATTAACAACAATACAGCTAATAAAAATGTCAAAACCCATAAGCAATATATTGATGCCCAGTTACCAAATTTCTTCTGAAGAGCTGTTGTTACTGTGTGGAAAACAAAAGAAAACAGAAGAGTTCCCAGGGAAGTATTGTTAAGGAATCATTGCTCTTACATGGTTATGTCTCAAGCAAGCATATGGATAACAACAGCATTAATTTAAAAACTGTTAAGCAGGTCCTGAAGCATAAGCATACTGCATAAACCCTCCTCAGGCAAAAGCCTAAGTCACACCTGTATTCTTCCATTCTATATTTTTATCCTGCATGGAAGCCAACATTCTCTCTCAGGTCTCCAAGTAAAACCTCCAGGAATCGGGTGTTTCAAGCTCAACAGTGGCAATGAGAAAGAATGAGGTTGTAGGGTTGTTGTATGCAACCACAATAGGAAATTCACATCTGTAGTTTTAAGCACCGTAGAAAGCATTTAAAAACTTCTCTAATAGTAAACTAAGATTCAAAAATCCATATCACTTTAGTCTTTAGGGAAGTTCCAATGGCTCTGGCTCTGCAAGCAGTACTGTTATTAACAGCTGCTTGTTCACCTCAGTTGAAAGAGATCATTATTAATTCCAGTGTGAACTATTTTTATGTGTGGTACAACCAACTAGTTGTACTGGTTACAAAATAAAAAGTTGCAAAAATGAAGAAAGAGAAAAGTCCTAAAATACAGTGTCTAGGTATCCTTGTGGAATCAGACTATATGGCAGGAATGGGCCTATAAAAATTAACACAGATAAATAAACCAATAGATAGCATTAAATAAATATAGTATAATGTCAATAAATTGGAAAGAGTAGCCTGCAAACAACACACAAACTGTTTCCAAAATCAAGGAGAACTGATCTAAAGCTTAGAGGCAATGAAGTCGAAGAGAGGTTAATCTGATCATGCAGCAATCCTTATGACCTCTTTATGTTGATAGGATCATTCCTCTTAAGCGGAATTAAAACTTATGGAGGAATAATTATGCTAAACTGTGCTGAGATGGAAACGATTATCAAATTATATATTGCTGAAAATAGCTGTGATGTGAATGCTGCCCATGAGACCCCACTTGCCATCACTGCATCACTAGCTGCTTCAGAAGGCAAGGTGCTGACAGAATAACCTGCTTCTGCAGGAGTCTTTTCATTTGCCCAGTGTTGCTTCATTACTTCAGCAGTCTTCTCTCTTCTCCAGCAGCTAGCAGACCACCACAAGGCACTTATGTTTTACATTTGCTTCAACTAAAAATAATTCTAATGAAATGTCAACCAGCTTCCATTCATGACAGGTCTAATTTTGGCAGACTGAAATCAGTAAGTGCTATTATATTTTTTTATTACAATTCATATGCAGACCTGGATGTTTCAAGAAAAAATTATCCTAAGGTGCCTATCATCTAATATTTTAAAAGAGATCCAACAAATCCAGAATTTCTGATACAGATTGTGAACACGGTATTTTTTGTAGTGTGTATAAACACTGAAATAAGGCTAAAAGGCTCAGCCAGATTTCATACTTTGAAACATCTGGAAGTCAAAAGACATTTTTGCAGGGACAGTAAATGAACTGAATAAAAGGGAAAATAGATTTAGTGAAAATGCTTACGAAAGTACTTTTCTTTAACGGCAAAGTATTACTGTTAACAACATTCACTTCAAGCTTTTACCTCATTGCAATCATGTCTTCCTTTGGACACAAGTAATCAAATTGCCTCAGTATAATTTAATTCTTTTGGGCGTAATAAGCTTAATGCTTTATATAGCAGTGCTAAACCTAACAACTGTACAGAGTCCTGTAAATGCGAAGAGCAGGTCGTCATTGTGTAAACCATCGTGCGCAATCACCCCAGTACAGGCAAAGCCATAAACTCCTGCAGGAAAGATTTCAGAGGTGCCATCACCTGGCACAACACAAAACTGTTTGTGCAAGAGAATTTTCCAGCTGCTAAAAATGTATTTACAAAGCAAATGGATGCTCTTTTTTTTTTCATTTTGCAAGACTACACATTACAACAGAGTATGCACTGCACTCTACAAACACTAAGTGCTCAGATGCAGTTTGAGAAATATTTTAGTTAAAATAAGTTATCAATTGCTTGAAAATAATTGGCCTCAAATATTTTCTTACCCTCTTTCTGGCTGTGAAAATTTCTGAGTAATAATGCTTTTTGGGAGCAAGATGGGGGAAGGAAGACACCTTATGTCATGGACTGTTTTTTTTGTAATGCTGAAGGCTATGTCTGTAGCTGGTATGTGGCATATAAAAAGACAAAATATCAGTAGGGCTGATTATCTTTTCTTTTAAACCTGAGATGACTTCTGAGGGTATAGACGAATTTCCTATGGAAAAGCAGCCAACATTCTATTTAAAATATAGAAAAATATTTTATATGAAATATAGTTTTANCCTTCCTAGGTATTGGCTGTTGGCTTTTTTTTTTTTAATTAAATGCCTTCAAAATCAAACCAAACAAAACCACCCCAAACAAAAAACAACCAAACAAGCAAACAAAACCCAGACAAAAACAAAGCTTGCTTTCTGGGTCCTATACCAGAGAAAATACCAGGGTTCTGAACAGACCTCAGCATTTCAGGACTTGGTGCTATGATATGTTCATATAATGTGTGTGTGGGAATTATTTTGCAGAAATGTGAAACTCCTTTGTATATTTCTCACGGTTATACAACTTGCTGAACTGTCATTTGAAAAATACATGCAGTTCACACGGTCTGCAGTTTTGGGAAAAATCTTCTGGATTCCCACAACTCCCAAAAGAAAGAACCTATGGAGACCTACTGATTTGCCTAGGCGGTGTGACCAACTTTAACCAGTTCTCACCTCCAGGCAAGATACCAGTTGTCTCTCCTCTGTTGCTTTTGCAGCAATTCGACACTAAATTTAATACACGGGGGAAATATTGAGCTTCAAGGAGCTTCCAGGGAGAGAAGCAGAGAAATGGATCCCTCTTTGCATTATGCACTTGGGGAGATACTGAATGAAGGCATGAACCAAAGTACAGTCCTAAGGCCACTCTGTAAGGTGTAAGGATAATGTCACACAAAGAGTGTCAGCCCTCTGGAGGATTAAGGTAAAAGAAGCAAAGGCTTGCACCATACTGAAAAATTGCCTGTTCTTTAAAGAGGCACTGTCACAATTTAGTAGCCATGATAATACCTCTGCGTTTCATGTACGTAGATTTTCATGTCAAACAAATGCTTCTGATTATTCTAAGACTTCAGTTTTCTTAACTGTTTTACTCAGCAAAGAGTGGATTTTTTTTTTTTAATGGGACTATAAATAATAATTTCTTAATTCACCTTGACGCATGCATTCATTCTATCCTTTTTACCAAAACAAGGGAAACCAAACAAAGACTGGGGAAAAAAATGAAAAGAGGAAGAATAGTGAGGTAAAGTGTTTCCTGGACTTTGTCAGACTTCTTTATTCTCAGAATGTCTTCATCTTTTTCACACAGAATCTACACAGAAAAACACTGACAATGCTGACAAGTCCACTCAGTTCAGGTTTACTTCCCTTTTCCCTTTAGCATAATAAAAATGGTAACAAGAACAACAAAGATGTTGTCAACAAAGTCTACTAGCTTCACAAGAAATTGAACCAATATTTAGTGTGTAAAAGTAAAAAAATTTGATGGTGCACTTTTGAATTATAGCTGTGGTTTCTTCTTAAGTTTGAAAAGACCTGTACTACTGTTTCACAAGTGGTTCACTAAGGCCATTTTTAAATTTTTTTTTTTTGGTTCAGCAAGATAAAAAACTATTTAGAAAGATGGGCAAAGATGGAAAAATTAAGATCCAAACCTGAGATTCAAACACACTGAGGGTTTGCACACATTCAAACCCAGACATTAAGACATCTGTATGTCTACTGCTCTGACCTAAAAACTCACACCAAAAAAACTGATAGTTTTTTTTTGTCTAAAGCCTATCTGTGCTTAATAATCTTTATTATAGGTTTGAGAATATAAATAATTAACCATTTTTCTTTGCTGGAGATCTTTCTAAAGTTGTGAATGAAAACAGTACCTCCATTCAGGAATGCTGATCATACACACAGTGACCTCTGAGAAAAACAAAAAGCAGTATTGTAAAAAAAACTCAACAACAACATCCACATGTGGACTTACACTCCTAGATGGGAATGGATTTCAAAATACTCTCAGGAATTTCTCCAGCTGATGAAATCTCTCAAGGACTATGTCATTTATCTTGTCTGTCATGCCTGGTAACATGTAAAACAGAACACATTATTTTTTTAGCCACCACCCAAGAACATTCTGTATTTTCATAAGAAACAATACAAAGAACAGGTAAATTCTCTCCTTCTCATCTGTGTCTAAAATAGTTGGATGTAGTTGACCTGCAGAGCTGGCACAGAGAAAACTGAACAAGTGTAACCGTGCTGTTAGTACTGAATAAGCTGGACCCTAAAGCAGAAGAGTCAGCATATAAACTTAAGTTACTTTATTTGGTCATTTTATTTGGAAACAGAAAGGGCTGCTTATAGATTAGATTATCCAACTTTATGTTAGTGCGTTGCATCAGATAAAAAGTAGGATATCTATATTAACTCTAAATAAATTTACACCAAGAAGAGTCTCCTGTAAAATGAACTGAAATGCAGGCAGGAAAATGAGCAATAGTAGTTTTGGCAACCTCTACCTTGATCCTTACTTTAGGGATTATTCAATGATTTACCCAACCCAGGTGTGTATGCACATCACCCATGGGATTTCTGTATGGGCTTTTGGCTAAATGAATACTGTCAAATAATATATTCTGGCCTTTATTCCATCCTGTGTTGTTCCTGTGACTGGAATAACGGAAGGGATGGTCAGCTCCCCAGCATCTTGCTCTAATCATCACTTCTCAAGAGAAAGCAGCTCCCTGCAAATCAGAAGAATTCACTCCTCAGGTGCTTTCCCACAAAATCCTTCAGACTGGAGGCTTAAAATAAGCTCTTAAAGGGATCTGATTGTGCTCCTGGGGAGTAGTTGCTTTTGTGTTCTCTTCTTTTTCTGAGAAAAGGATCAGCAAAACATCTGCTGTAGGAGATGAAGTAGTTAGAAAAAAGAGGCTTTTAAAGGCCTAAATTAGAATAAGAGACATAAATCCTAGAAAATTGATAAGCAGTATTAATATTCAACTTGAATGTAGTTTTGTAAATTACCAAAGATACTTCAGCCATATCTACCACTATTACATACAAAAACATAATAAATTGTAGCTTACTGCAAAGAGAGTAAAAATTCTAGCATTTACAGTTGTTTGAGAAATTTTAAATCTTCCTTCTTATGTAATTCTTGAGAGATCAGAATAAACATAGAGTGCTACAGAATAAGCTCTTCCATGATCATGTAACGGAAGGCAGTATCGTAGTAGATATTTACAAATGCAGCAAAACACTTCTGGTATCTTTTCCTGCAGTGTAGAGTTTGTCCTCTGGACTCTCTAGTGGTAGCATTTTACACTAAGCAGTCCTATCTTCATGTTTTTCAGTTCTGTGGCTTATAATGAGTAGGACAGCCCTCAAGATGTCACCTGTAAGACACCTTGCCTATGGAGAGAATTTAAAACTGTGCTGTAGTGCTGTAGTTTTATAAATTTTTCATTCTCTGAGATAAAATGTTAAAGGGCCTGATAGAGTAGCCAGGAAAGTAATCTCCATGAACTATACCTACAATATCATATAGGTTTAAATAATTTCTGAGAAAAAAAAAATTATGTTACTTTGGATGTAAAAGAAGTTGTTGAAATGTAGGTCTCAAAGATTGTAAATGCCACACTCTAACTCTGCAGCAAATTCTGGCTTCCACAATTAACTACCTAAGGTTTGGTTGCTCAGCCTTAGAAATTCTAGGAAAAATGCATGAGAAAGGGATTGAGAATTTTTTTAAAGTTTTGTGACAGCAGTCACTGATGCCTGGACTGTTTCCAGTAACAACTGCCCTGAGGTAACAGCACAATCAGCAGCTATGAAGTCCAAAAATTAGAAATTAGTTTGGCGCAGAAATCAGTTATTTTGAGGAAAGGAGCCAGCTGAAGAGTACTTCATGCATCTGGCATCTGGTGAATAGCTGCTCTGTACAGCATGGAAGGATATTGTAGGAAAAGATTTGAAACAAACTGGAAATAAGTAGCTTAAAGCAAGCCTTCTGGGGACTGAGAAAGATTCTGTGTTGATAATAATATGGAAAAGATAAAATATGAGGCTTCTGGGAAAAGAGTGAACCACAAAATAAGCATGACTTATAATATGACTGAAGGGTCTATGAACATAACCCTAAGTATCATTTTCCAAAACCTCAGTTTGCAGATAAGCTAAAAGCACGTTTCTCTCAAAAATGAAAACAACTGATATTATTAATATATAATTAATTTAATGACAAGTAAAATAAATGTTCGTTTTAATTTTTTAGAAATACTAATTGGTCAGTTCTTAAAACAGTCTATTTTCAGTGTGAATGAGAAATACGGAACTGGGATCTACAAGGATAAACCAGCTCTGAATAATGATTTAATACAGGGCTTTGTCTAGTGTTAGATGAAAGAAGGCTGTGAATAAACTAATATTCTTTAAGCCCTAATGAGATTAAGGCAGCAAGATGATGCAATTTGATTATTCTTTCCAATAAGAAGCTGGAAGCATTTGACTTTCACTGCCATAATAGAATCACTCTTTTCTAAGCATTTTTATATTTGATGGGATATCCAATATAACATTGTGTGGACCAGCTTAAAGGCGGTTATGTTTGATTATTTTCCTCTGTTTGTTTATTATGTTCCTACTGATATTTTAAATAAAAGGGTCTCTGCAATTCTAAGGCAAACAGATTCAAAAGCTGCAATTAATAAACTCTATACAAATGCAAGAAAAGTGTTGAGCCAAATCTGAGCATGATGAGTAAATTATTCTAACCATTACTTAAGTATCATCAGCAATCCCAGGAGCAAATTTTAAATTGGAAACATGACTTTATATTTTCCCAGCCGCAGGCAACGCAGATTTGTACAGCCTGACCTGCTTGTAATTGTGCACTCTTAAATCTCTGTTAGAGAACCTTTGACCTCAGTCAAGTGACTGGGCCCACAAGTCCCTTTTGTAAGTCCTGTGGCCACATTGGGTTTGGGTTGCTTCTGCCACCACATCATCTAAGAGGTGCTGCACTTACCAAATAAGGCTTACCAAAGGCTCCTCTGGCCTTTAGCAGGAGCAAGTTCTCTACTCTCTCATTCCAGGTCTTCCTTCAGCTCAGCCTCTGATTTTAGTGTTAGCCTTTTAACTGTATGATCACCCATTTTCTTGAGCTCAGATCACAAGTCTCTGCTTCACTCATCAGTGAGCTCTGAGCATTGACACATCAAGATTGCCCTGCATGTTTGCACTGGGTAGGTGCTAATGCTCATCTCAGAAGTCCACCTGTCTGCCAAAAAGAGAAGGTGTTATTTCTATTTTTTCAGATCACAAGTCAGTGGCTCCACGTATACAAGAAACAAAAAAAAAAATCAAACCAGAATGACAACGTGGGAGACAGTCTTATTCAGTCATTCCCCAAGTCCACAGCTTCTGTACAGGTTGAAGGAGCTCAAAGGTCTCTCTGAAGTGCAAACATTTTCTGGTGGCAGAGAAATAAGGAATTTTGCCCTGGGACATTGCAGTATAAAGAGCCAGGTCAAAAGATTCAGAGAGCAGAGCTTTTTGCTACTTTCAAGTTGTCAGGTTTAGTTTGTGCTAAAAGGTACTGTGGTCCCCGGTGAAAGGTAAGGAGCTGTTTAGACCTCACAGAGAAAAGAAACTATCTGTCACTGAGGTTCATAAGACGTTTCCTGCAGTCAGAATGCTTCATAGTCCAGAGACCTTGTTTACCTGCCCTAGCTCCCAGTGAAGCTCCTTGTGCTGGGGACTCCATTGGCTTCCTGAGGGGAAAAGTCAGACCTCTCCCTTCCCCTGCCAGAATTCTACCTAAGTGTTGAGGGACTTCTTCCTTCACCTCTCCTATTACTCTCAGTTTTACCAGACTTGATAAATAAAAGCAGCATTTTTTTCTAAAGCTTCCTTCTTTAAAACAATGTTTAAAAAAATTTAGGGGGGCAGGGTTGTCATGATCTTCACTTTAAAATTTATATTTGAGTGGATGTATAGTTAGAGCAGGAATTGTTAATTTTTTAAGGCAGATTTGCATTCAGTGACACCATGTTGACACTGAGGTCTGCTATATTGCAGCAAAGCACTTTTGTTTTGGTGTTAACATTTCAATTTGACATTCTTGGTAGGCTCTAAAATGTCTCTGAAAGGGTGGCTGACACCACCCCCTTCCTTTCCTTTTTACACACCCCTGCCACCACACGGTGTGAATCTGGCTGGATTTATTTCAGACAAAAGCAGCCTAATAATGCTGTAAGTGTTACTGTTGTGTTCTACTCATCCCTCTAATTTAGACTGGGGTCTAAATTAGAGGGATGAATAGACTGGGTCCCTTACCATTTTTGGCAGAGTTAAATACTCGGGTACATCAGCCCAGAAGTGAATATTTCTACCATTTCTTGACATTTATACCACAGAGATATTAAACCACTTGATAGACAAGACCTTTCTATATTTGTTAATCAGATAAAACAACGGAAATCCAGCCACAACTGAAGAGTCGTGTTTTATTTCAATACCAGGAATTCACCAATACAACCAAATAGTGAAATATAGACCTGAAATTATATAAATTGTTTCTGAATGTGACAACATCTTCACTGTAATTTCTCCTCCCACTATATTTTTCTGGGCTCTTCTGTATAAGAGGCTTTTGTCTCCACACAGAGACATTAATGAATCATTTTCCTTCACAGATAGCCCCATATCT
>VXBU01001337.1:301105-358927 GCA_013400315.1 Bombycilla garrulus
AAAAAAAAAAAAAAAAGAGTTTAAGACTGAATAACTGGAGTGTTAGCCATTATGTTGCCAGCAACTGAGTACCATGCAGCTGTTCGATCAGCATCCTCCACCCGTGGGGAAGGAGAATCAGAAAAAAGGTAATATCTGTGTGTTGAGGTAAGAACACCTTAATAATTGAAATAAAATAGAATATTATAATAAAACAATAATAATAATAGTAATGGAAAGGGAGATAACAATTAGAGAGAGAGAAATAAAACCCAATGAAGATGCATGATGCTCAATACAATTTCTCACCACTTGCTGACCAATTCCCAGCTCATTCCTGAACAGCTATCAGCCCCTCTGAGCCAACTCCCCCCAATTTATGTACTGGGAATGATGTTCTATGGTACAGAACATCCCTTTGGCTGGTTCAAGGCAGCTCTCCTGGCTATGGTCCCTCCCAGCTCCTTGTGTGCCTGCTTAACAGCAGAGCACGAGACACTGAAAGGCCTTGACTAAGAGCAAGCGCTATTTAGCAACAACTGAATATGAGTGTGTTATCTGCATTATCCTCACTCTAAGTGAAAGAAGCACAACACAACAGTACCAGTTATTCAGAAGGAAATTAACTCTATCCCAGCTGAAACCAGGACTAGTTTGTACAAAAATGAGAAGCAAACAAAGAAAGGTGACTTCTCAAAATGTCACCAGTGACATAAGTTCCATGAAGGGCTTTGAATCAGGTCACAGTTGCATTTGGACACAGTGTATGTTGTGCTGATCAGACTGTCAGTTCCCCATCCAAGGGAACCTCCCTCTTAAGAGAGTCTGATCACTTCCATGAAAGAGCAATCCCATTGAGGTAAGAGTAACACATGATTGTCAAGCTTAGCTCAGCTTATTAAAATGTCAGAGAACAGGGGAACACCCACTTTCACTCTATGACTTCTTTCTTCAAGCATCTCAAATCAAAAGCATTCTTTTGGGGCTGGCTAATATCAAGAAAACATATAGGATACGCCTATAAACTGCAAAATTGAGCTCCAATTCTAACAGTGAAAAGAGAAAGAAATTCAAGGAATGGTAGTTAGAAAAAATCATGGTACAATGCCACTGAGGAAAGTTATAACCAATGATGAAATAGTATTTCACAGAATCACAGCTAAATATTTCAGTCTTTGAATACCATGCTGCTTATCAAACATAATGCATATTTCTGCTTTTCATAGTAGGAAGCAGCCAAAGGAAAAGAATCAGTCTAGAAGGAGACAAAACATCTGTTACATTAACTACTTAGCTGTGGGAATACATTTTCACGTGTTTTAAAGAACCAGCCAGGGTATATGTGCACATTTTAATAAGCCATATTCTTTACAGTCTAGACTACAGTTTAATATTAATAATTAAGAAATGAAGCTCAGCTCTTCTATGGACAAGTGAGCACACTACCTGTAACATTGATTTTAAAAACTTATTTAAATGAGCAAAAGACTATTTACAGACACTCCATTTTTCTCTCTTTTCTTGTAACTTTTTCCCATGTTGCAAAACGTTATCATGATATCGGGGAAACTTATTTTCAATTGTGTTTTATATTATATATTTAACATGGAGAGCATATTCAACCCTGAGGCATTCAGGGTGGGAGGGATTGTGAAGACCTGTGAAATTTCTTTTAAGTGTGTGAGGCTGAAGAAACAGGAAAAAGAGAAGGCTGAGTATGAAATTACCTATGTAAATTGACTGGATGAATGTTTATTTATCTTGAGTGATGTATGCTGCAAATATTGCAGCATTTTCCCTCTGGTCTTGATAATGGCAGTGGAGTTGCTTGGGATACCTAAAAAAGCAGATGAAATGCTGGCCTTGGTGTCTGCTGAATAGTTATACACAGAAAAAAACACAATGAGCTAGGAACTAACACACTACTATATTTTCTTCCTGAGAATTCACATAAGCTTGACCACATGAAGGGTTTGAAGTGGGCTACCCCTTCTGGGAGTTGTCCCCAGTTGAGAAAGGGAATAGAGAAGCATAGGGATGCAAAAGTGTGGATTTCCAGTCTAGACATATGAGCTCTATTTGGAATCTTGAGAGATGCCACCAGTAGTAGGGAGCTCCTGTCAATGAATACTCATGTAGCATGATAGTTCCCACTTCAGCCTGATAAACTGCAGCTGGGTAAGAAAACCTCTCTGCTCTTAGGACTTAAAACTTAATTCCCAGCTGAACAAGTGTTTCTTGGTACTGTAAGAAGGCTTTGCTTTATCTAATAGAAATTATTTGATTTTATGGAATATCAAATTTGATTATAAACTGTTAAATTATAGAAATAGTCTTCCCTGCAATGAGAATAATGTATGCATCTACAACCTGGAAATGATGTAAATCGCATACATATAAATATCACGTGACAACTTTCTTTCTAAATAGAAAAAAATATTTTATCATATTCAGGGAAAATGTGCCAAGAGGGCAAGTGGGAGAATAGTGTTGTTATTTGTCTTGTGACAAGTCTGTTCTCACTGGAGGAGGTTATAAAGAATACATATTTCATCCACACACCGCAGACTATCTACATTTCAGCAGACGCTTTCTCACAGCAGAAATTTTGGAAACAAAAGTCAGTCTTCCTAACCACAAGATATGAATCACACTACCGTAGTATGGAAACCAAGATGATGCACATTCAGAAATAACAAAGTCAAAGATAGCAGTCTCTTGTGATAGCTATAATTCTTAAGAATTTATACTCGAAACCTTGCTTGCTTTATGAACCAATTAAAGTCTATAGTTTACTTATGAATGACAGATTAAATTCTTCTATCTCTGAGTAGCTTTAGTTTATATTTAGCCTCTTATTTTAAATTATGTCTCACTGAGTCTTATGGGCATGAGAGGCTACTTGCACTTAAATTTTATAAGAATTAAAAGTAAAATGGATTTTCATTTATTGAATGCTTCCATCACTTTATTTTTTTTGCCATACCATGCTCTAGATTACCATTCTTTCTTCCTTGCTGAACCAGAGTTTCATCATTCCAGGACTGAGGAGTCATGACCGGATTCTATTTTGACCATCAGGTGCCTCTGAATTAAAAAACAATAATTAAAAAATCTAAGTGTCCGGGTATCTTTACTTTTACATAGGGTTTGTTGCATCCCAGCTGCTACTTCTGCAAATGGATGTAACCTTGCAGGGAGATATCTGACCCAGGTCTAACCCAGCTGTGTCTGTTCTGCACTACAAACAGCAAAGGCAGCCCCAGTATCCCTGCAGTGTGTTTTGCTGGAGAGATGCTGGATCAGCCTTTGCTGTGCTGGAACACGTGGCTTTCACAGCAGCTGTAGAGCTGGCTCCGGTACAGGGCTCTGCTGGGGGCAGCGCACCTCACTCAAAAAGTTCTCCACTTCCTTGTTCAACACTTCCCTTTCTTCCCCTTCACCAATGCACTTATCCTGCTGTCCTTGAACCAAAGTACTTTTTCTCAATATTCCTAGTAATTACTCCATATTAACATTGTTTTAATGTCATCATACAGTCTGTGTTGTAACTGTGGCACAGATGGGTGAGGAGAGAGGAGAGAGACAAGGCACTCAAGGAGATGAATATCAAACATAGAGTAAGTTTGGTGTGCCTTGTCTTCATGAAGGAGTTGTAAACCTGACCTACTTGGGGTTATCATCTTACCTCCCCCAGGCAGCTAAACTCTAACACATCTGAATGTCCTACAGACATTTGTATAAGGCTGGAAAAGACAGATCACCCTGTCACAGAAAGTAAATGTATAGACGTAATCCGCTCCCTCCAAATATATGCATTTTACTAGCAGTCAGACAAGGGTCATGCAAATAAAATTCATTTATCCTATCAGAATTATTAGAAAAAGCTCTGCTCTGGATCTATAGTTTGATCTCATCACAAATTTTGAGATTTTGGCCTGTGAAATAGAGGGCAATTTGGCAGAATAAAGAATATTTTTACCCCCCTTTTCCCAGCTCTTCTTAAGCAACTCTGAATTATTTTGCTTTTAAAGACACTGAATGACATAATAATCACATATTTATTTAACAAAGTCTTAATTGAAATTTAAAAAGTTAAGTTAATATTAATATCCTTTATTGTTCTTCCATACTGCAGGGCAGAAACCAAGCAAACAAATAAAACTGGATGCAACAGAACTCTGCCTTCAGCTAAAGTTGAGATTATTAATTCATGCAGACAGGTCAAATACTGTTGAGGTTTCACATCAGTTTCTTCTGTTTTACTTCCAGATTTTTGAGAGCTTCCCTTAGGTAAGGAAGACATCTGTTTATGTCTGAAAACAATAGATATGCTCAAGCTGGAATGTGGAGGAGGTTTCTCTTGACAAAACAAGCGCAGCACTCTCCTGGCAGGCTTGCCAGAGGGCACAACATAACTAAGAATATGAACTGCTCCACTTACCATCTCTATACAAACACAAGGTTTTTCTCCAAACATGCCCTTGATACCAGAGAATGTATCTGAAGCTAACACTGGAATATTCCATCTCTTTCCAGACACAGGGATAAACCCATCCATCTAACTCGGTAAAATGGGTTACTTCCCACTTAGTAATGGGCACTGTAATAATCTGAGTGGTACTACATAGTATCATTCAGATTATCACAGTGCAAAAACCCAATAATAATAAAAAGGCAGTGTTCTGTATCAGCAATAAACTTATGCATGAACAGAGCAAAATACTGGTCAACCTACGGTAGGAAAGCTTTTATCCTCATTTATCATGAAATTAGTGTTTAGCCTTTAATGTCTACAGTTATTCATGCAATTAAAAATGTAGTCCATAGAAATGAAATCAGGTCTACATTAACATTTTTTTTAAAAATTTGGCTAAGTTTTAAAGAATCAATCATAAAAAAGTTACATTTACACTACTAGTACGAGATCAGTTAGAGATAATGCCTTGGCAATGATATTTCCTTTGAGCTATGGTGAGAAAAGAAATAGTGCATTCATTAAGTTAACATATTCTATAATTAATAAAGAATCATGAGTCACTTTCTGGGAACAGCATTAAAGGAACTTCAGGACATAGTATTTGAAGAAAGAGAATTCGGGAAGTCCTGTGATAGTATGGAACTGCATTTCTTAATCCTTCAGGAAAGTGATTTTAAGCGGAGGGGAATTTACGATTTCTTTCAGTAAAAATGAATCACAGAAGTGCAGGAATATGACAATCAAAATGAAACCTCACCAAATTATACAAGTAAATAGCAATACAGTTCTGAGACATAAGGAAACCACAGGTTTCTGGCCAGTGTTGTCCCAAGAGAATTTGGAGCAGAGAAAATATAAAGCACAGAGCGATTCGACTGTTTCCTCTTTTTTACCATTGAAGACTTAACAGTTTAGCAGATGATTCTGTTAAGAAAATTACTACTTTTCTATTCATGCGTGTTTCAATGCATATTGGCATATGCTTACAAGCTTTTAATTACACTTTTCTTTAGGATTTCAAACAATACAGTCGTTGAGAAACCAACAGTGAATAGAACTCATTTTAACTCATATTCTGATTTCAGATGCAGCTTCAGCAAAAAGTTGGGGTAGTGGTCCCTTCTTCCAGGAATGGTTTTGATTTTTTTCTGTGATGATCTAATGTGAATGCATGCATCAACACCATTTATTATAAATGTATATATGGCATTTAAGTCGTGTCTCTTAGCAGGTGTTTCTGGCTGGAATGGAGTTAATTTTCTCATAGCAGCCCTCACAGTGCTGTGCTCTGCGTTTCCAGCTGGAAAGGTGTTGATAGCACACCAATGTCTGCAGTGCTGCTGAGAAGAGCTCACACTGCATCAGCTCTGTCCAGCATTCTCCCCGTCACCAGCCAGTTGGTGGTGGGCAAGATCTTGAGAGACAACACGGCCAGGACAGCTGACCCAGACTGACCAAAAGGATACTCCATAATATTTCACAGCATGTGTATTGCCAGCAATAGAAGCTAAAAGAAAAGAGGAGGAGGGTAGGAGAGTGGGGTCAGGGGTGAACTGTTATTTATGTGCCTTTACTTCTGGAGCAGCCAGTATGTGTACTGAAGCCCTGCTTCCTGGGAAGTGACAAGACATCCACTTCTGATGGGAAGCAGAGAATAAAGTATTTTTGTTTCCTGTGCTTCTGGATGCATGACCTTTGCTGTTGCTTTATTAAATTGCCCTTATCTTGACCCATGAGTTTTCCCACCTTATTTTCTCCCAGCCCTGTCTAAATGAGGAGGGGAGTGATAGAGCAGGTTCAATTCTCTCCAGTTTGAAGAGTCCAGTATTACTCACTTCCTATGGCAGTTAAATAATCAGGTTTGACGTCATATCATACCTCTCAGATTTTCCTGCAACACTTTGATAAAGCAACTCTTTCCAGGACAGCTCTTTCCAGTGAGCAAACATTCTCAAATTCTGGAAATGCTGGTCAGAGAGGGGAAGATCTAATGTTTCTGAAACTTTTGATCTACAAATGTCATATTCAAAGTCTGGTAGTCCCTGAAATGGATGAATTAAAATTAAAGTTATGAGATCTTCTTTTCAGCATCATTCAGACAGATTCTGGTCTACTTTATTATGAAATGATAAGAAGGTTAGTCCTGCTTGTATTGAGGAAGAGGAACTATATCCTATGCCCTAATTTCACGCTTCTCTAATTTACTTCAAAAGAAAGGAAAAGCAGATTAATATGTTCCTTTCCTTCTTCTCCAGCTAAATTATAATTCTTCACTGAGACTTGTTCATCTACCAGAAGGTTAATAGTAAAAATAGTACATTTAATAAATAGTACTTCTTATTAACAACAACTAAAGAATTTTATAAATTAAAATAGAAACTTAAAAGGTAAATGTAAAAGAATACATAAATTATCTTCTCATCTTCCTTTTTCATTTTCCTGAAATTGTTATCTGTCTCTGTCTCAGATTCCAACTCTCTTACACAAAAACTCTTACTAAGCCTTTTTTTTTATTTTTCCTCTAGTAATCTTTTTTCCACCCTCTGGCAGAAAGATGAAAGGCAGGTAATTTGTCTGCAGAGTCTCCAGACTGATGAGAAGCAAGAGACTCTGTGCACAGAGGAAGTTCTAACACTACCAGAGAAAACATCCCAGTCAATGTGTTCCTCGGTGACACAATTATTGTCTGAAACAACTCATTGATCCATCCATCCATTTTAGATATTGGATTGAAAAAGTAACAGTCCATAGTTTACATTAAAGAGAATTTTTTCACCAAAGGAAAAAAAATTTTGCTTGGGAGAAAGAACCAAGAAATAATCAAAACATCTTTACAACCTTCCAGTATTATAGTACTCAATTCAACTTTAAGAGGAATTTTATGAGTGTGCTTTGTTTTAGCTATTTTTAAATTACATTCTTCTTAATATTTGAAACATTTTTTCTTAAAGAGATAAATATTTGCTTTCTGAAAGCTGAACGCATCGATCAAACACAAATCTACAAGGGCATTGCTGAGCCTTTATCAAAGTTTGGTGCAAGTTGCAATAGCCACATCTGTGCTTTTGTCTTTTGAAAAGAGTTTCAGTCCAAAGTGTGGAAATAACTGAAGTCAGATTGCTCCTGCAGGTAAAATAAATAGATCCTGACATGACCAACAGAAACAGACAACCCAAATTACTTTCAAGAATAATGCTTTTTATCTAAAATGAGTAGTCCACCTGCTTCTTTTTTTTCCTGTTGTTTTAAGACTGACTCTTCATTTGAAGAGAAGCTTTCTTTCCTGAAGGGGAAATATAAAGAATGGGAACTGATATCAAAACAAACTTTACAAATGTATCCAAGAGACACAAGTACACAGTGTCTTGGGGGAAATTTAAAAAAAATAAAAAGGAAAAATAAAAATAAGTTATTTAGAGATGTTTCTAATTTTTCATCAAAGGTAATCCCTCCATAAGAGTTGACATTAATGCCCCTCACAAAAAATCCCCAAAACCTCAAACGTAAGAAAAATTCTTTCCAGTTCCTCTGTTTTCTTTCATATCTCAGAAGGGAACCTGAGGTATAACACAACAGGTAGATAAAGAGAAAACTAGTAGTAGCTAAAGTTTACCATTTCACTGTGCAAACCAGTCTGAGACTTCAGTGAAGCTCCTGGCAAAGCCTAGGATGCTTCCACTGGAAGCTTGAATTGGGGACCAGCTCCTGCAATCATTTTTAGCCTTTGTACAGTGGTCAGTAGTCAATGCAGGTAATTCTGTTCACACTAAACCCTTTTCACAGATTCATTCATGGCCTAAATAACTCTGCTTACTCTGCTTCACACGATTGCAGGAAATGTCATTCCTCTTATTTTCCTCCTGGTTTTTTTTTGTTTGTTTGTTTTGTTGTTTTTTTTCCCTCAGTAATTTTTTTAAAATTTTTGCATTGCAGGCAAAGAACATCTGCACAGTATAGGCAACAGGTGACTTGTTGGGGATCCCCTCCATGCCTTACCACAGCTGTTCTTCTAGCCAAATCTTCTTCTCCAGTCTCTACTCTTTCCCTCTAACCTCCCACTGCTGCCAGTATGCTCTACCCTTTTTCAAAAGTGCAGTGGAGTGTTATGGAAGTGTGGTTCATGGGCTATTTACCACACAATACTAACGTTTATTAGCTATAAATTCCATGGCAGATGTATGAATGCAGTTGTGTCAGATACCACAACTTTTCAAAACATAGGCATTCTTCAGAAAGTGTGGGCTACATATATTTTCTTCATTCTTTCTTCAGGTAATAGTGAAAAAATGAAGATAAGGCAGATGACCTCTTCTTTGCTTTATTACATGAGTGAGATGAAACAGCGTTTGTTCCCCCAAATCTACTATCATCGAGCATTTAAAAGATGACAGCAAATGCTCACAAGTGCAATATATCATTGACAGAATTCCACCAGGTTTCACTCCTTACGTTTGTCACAGTCTAAAGGCTCTCCTGAAAACACCTCCCTTGCCTCTGCTGCCTTGCAATACTTTATCAATGCTGGTATAAATACCTTGTGGTCATTAACTGTACCAAGTAAAACAGCTTCAAGATGACTATTTAAGGATCATTCTGTAAAATATGTAACTGCATGTTTCCAGATGAAGGCTCTTAGTTTGCAAGTTCACACATCAATCTTGAAGAAAATTAGAAAGAATATGAATGAAGAACTCTTCTGCAGGTGAGTTTCTCTACCATCAAGTCATAGTATTTTTCAACCCAGGACTCTCTGAATGCCCTACTTCAATAAGACACAGATAACGCACAGCAAGCAAGCTAACACCCTGTATAGAATTTTGTGAAAATTCATGCAGTGAGATAATCACGTGCGTTATAACACATTGCTGACTCATTGCTAGTACAAGAGAAAACAGTTTGCCCTCAGGGACAATAATAGCTTATCTCATTTGCAAAAATAAAGAGCCATGAAGTCATAGCAAATTATCTCCACCTGTGACACTGCTGAAATTCTGAGGTGGAACAGGCCAGGTGAAACTGTAGAGGCTGAAAATAAAAACATCTGTCTGGAAAAGGTTGTGTATTGAGACAAAGGACTTTCTTTGAAGATGATAAACAAAAGGGCAATGTTCAGTCATAATTCCTATAAAGAAATATTATGAGTCAAATAACCACAGTGTATTTTGTAGCTGGAGGGAAGGGTGGGGGTGTGTGTGGGGAGGGGAGAAGACAAAAAGACATCTTCTGTCTGAGTCTGGCATCCATGAGAAACAAGAAGTTCCTTTCCTGAATAAGTTTCTCTTCTTGATAACTTCCTAAACTCCCAAGGTATACTTTTTATTTTGCTCCTTAACTAAGGAAGTAGAAGCCAAAAAATTGAGAAAAATAATTGCTCAACCGCACAAAGGAGAGACTATGTCTGGTTTATAGAGGGGTCAGATTAGTCTGTGAAAGCAGAAATTTGGTACTTGTGAAATTTAAATGTCAGTATAAGCACTTACTATATTTGAAAACATGTAGACACTGGTAGGTATGTTTGGGCTTGTTTATCAAAACTTGAAGAATTTTTCTCACAGTTGATCTGGAGTCAGTGCAACTTTACTTCAGTGTGGATTGGGGCAACCATGGGCTCCCCAGCTTGGTTCAGATGGACAGTGTCAATCACTCCCACTCCCTGTGTGCGGTTTCAGGAATTACCTTTGTGAGGAATCACTCTTCTAAATCATAATCTAAGTTTAGTTCTGTCTTGTTATAGTTTACTTACCTGTGGTAAATTTATCTGTGGTGGAGGGCGCTCCACCAACCCAGGTTCTTCATTTCATCTACGGTCACTAGATAGAAGGATAAGTATTTAGAGACTGGGAGGGGAAAATCAAGTCCATTTACCATGGATGGTTTCCATCTCTTTGCATGCACAGGCAATTTATAAAATCTTCTGAAGTTCATTTTAGACAGGAATCTAGCTCTTCTACTGGGTGTATAAGAGACTGAAAAAAATGTTAGAAAAATCAGTCTTTTCAAGAATCAACTGACCTAGCTTTCTTTTGACAAGCCTATCTTCTAATGTGACTCAGTAAATGTGAAATAGTTCTTAGACCTCAAAGACTCTGGATCATCTGGGATACCACTACTGACAGAAATAAAGACAGAGTCTACAGCAAAAACGGGCATTAATTTTTTTCACTAGGGGTCTTCTCTATGAAGATTTAGTAGGTAACTGTAGCACATGGGAGAATTACCTGCATTTGGGAGAACCAAGCTCAGCAGTCTGTGAAAAGCACTCAGTGAAACTGCATTGATGCAATCAATAGAGTGGCTGAAGCCTATGAGAATTGTAAAGCTATGCTGAATAGCTGGTGGTATATATTAGAAACCAGGGAAAATGTAGTCAGTTGACCTTAACCTTTCTTAGTCAAACTTTGAGTCAACACAACTGCAATTCTATCAGTAATTTCAAGCACAAACATGTCTGACCCTTTACCAATAATTATGAGCTTCAGTTTTCCAAATGGTTATGGAGGTTTTAAGTTTGATACTACAAAAATGAAACTGGACATGAACTTTGTATCAAATCAAGCTTAGTCAATCTTGGTCTAATTGGACCACTAGTTCCCCATATTCTTGTATTAAAATTTCCTAATGGTTACTGACAACACCATGAACTGGAATGATGTGGATTACATTGTGCTTTTGACTGTACAATCTCAACATTCAAGAATATATTTACAGGTGGGGAAAAATGTTGGAAGTTTTGGGTTTCAATTTGCACCTCTGCAGAGAGATTTATTGAGCATTATTCAAAGTAATAGTTACAGAAGAAGAAGCTACTTAGCTCCATTAAAGACATAAAAAACTTTGATTTACTTAAAAGCATTGATTTCCAAGTTGGCAGGATGTATGTACAATTTCATGAGACCGGAAGAGAGTAATAGCTAAGAGCATTGTGTCCTTGCTTTGAAGGCTTCTGCAGGAAGCTAAGTTCTGTGATTCTATAATTCAACTTAGAAAGAAAAGGGTATAAAGCAACCCAACAAGATCTTTAACAGTTGAATGTGCTTCTATAATTTAAAGCATGCACCAGAAAATGTAAAAATTAAAAAAAAAATACTGGTGGTGTTGCTCCCAAGAAAATAGGCTACATTTTAACTTAAACCTACTCTTTATTCTGCCCTAAGATGGCAGCCAGAACCAGTTTTGAATTTGTTAATTATCTTTTAACCAGAGACAAACATTTCACAAAGAGTTTGTTAGAACATAGATGATAAAAATGATACATATAAATCAGTCCAACATGCAGCACAGTGCTTCTCTTCTGAGGAAATTTCTCTCAGTAGAAATACAAACATTAATAAAGAGCATATAATGTTGTGAGTAGATAAATCCACACTTTTCATCACAGCTATTACATTGTCACTTTGTCATAGTCCTACACAATCCTAATGTTTTTTTCCTTCGGCATTTTCTTAGTGTAATTCCAGTGGACCATAAGTTCAGGAGTGTTGAAATGTATGCAACAATCATCACGGAGACCTGGCTAGGTTTTATCACCAGACCATTGCTAATTCAATCCAATCATTTAATAGTAGAAATCAAAACTACAGCAAGTATAATTGTCAATAAATATAAACACTGTGGCACATATATGCATCTAGAAATGCCCAGATGGCAAACCTCCAGGGTAAATTCCTTCACTTGTTTCACCGAAATTAACTCAGGCTCTCCCCACCTGCTCAAAGTGTGCAGTTTGTCATGTAGAGCAGAATAAACAGAACAGAGCAAATGGAGAGTAAATCTTCTGACACCAGTGGATCTGGTCTCTGTCTGGTTTCCTCTGGTGTGACGAGGCACCAGAACCTGGACTTAGTCTTATTCACTGAACAGCAATTCAGAATTAAAGCAGAATAAACTTTGTGTACCTTTATAGCCAATGTTTCAATTAATGTGATTCAGTCCATTCAAAACCAACATTCTGAACTCTGACACAGCTTTTGAAACTTCTGTTTTAAACAATTTCAGTTCTGATATAGATGATAATGATCCCATGGATGTACATGTATGCATACACATATTCTAACTAGACAATTTTATTTTTCCCTTTAGCAGTCTGATATTTCTTACTTTCAACTGTGGTATCATGCCTTACACTTGAGGGAGTTCCTAATTTGTCAGATTAGCATAGCTCATCACTTTATTTTTATTGGTTATCAAAATGCATATAATTATACATAGTAAAAGCTGCTGTAATTAATTTTCCAGCACAATATGTAGTATAGTGTGTGCTTAAGGAGAGTGAGTTCTTGTAAATTTTGTGAGAGAAATCCAGAACTCCCTGAACTCTGCTGAACTTAGTGGTTTTGCTGCTGGCCACTAAAATGTTGTCCTTCTACCCTCATCCTCTCTGGTTCTACAAAAGACCTGAACAGTTATTAATTCTGACATTAGCCAAAAAAACCCAATAAATGCTGGTAGTTAAAATTTTCTGTTTTCATGGTCTTAGGAAGTCTAATGGCCATCAGACCTTACCACACTCTTTTGAATGCTGTGAAGTGTTCACCTTCATCAATCATTTTAAAAAGGCATAATTCTAGAGTCTGGGAATAAAAGCCAAAAAACCAGAAGCAGAACTCTATTAGTGATTCATTGGTGATTCAGAGTGTCTCATTTATTCCCTATTTCTCACCGAGGGAACTTGAAACCCACTTCCTATCTCATCATTGTTACAACCATAAGCATCAAGCCACAGTATTGTTTTGTTGCTGTTTTTGGTTGCTAAATGCCAGCTTCTAAGAAAAAGACCTTCAAAAATACGTTTTCTTAATATCTTCATTAGATTCTATGGCTTAAACCTATCAGTTTAGCCAGCTAGAAAGCACACAGGAAGAGAAAGATAAGATCTGCAGATCTGCAGCTTCCAATCTGTCTTCTGCAATATTTTTTAATTGGTTCATCTCAGTCATTTGAGCCTTGGTACACTCTGAATCTTGAGTTGTGTAAGGAAGTTTATGGGGTGTTACTGAAATATTTTCTTGACTTCTGAAACTGTCTCAACAAGAAATAAACTAGAATTGGAGATACTTGAAAGTGTTTTTCTGGTTTTAAAAAAAGTGTTCTGGGTTTGGTTTGGTTTGTTTGCTTTTTGATTTTTTGTGGGTTTGGTTTGGGCTTTTTTTCTTTGTATTTTTAATGTTTTACATTCAAAATAGATTAAATTGATCTTTTCCAATGTTTTCAATTAAAAATTGCAAACTTCCCTTATCTTATTCGCTGGCAGTAAGACTGGCATTCTTGTCACCAGATACGTCTGCTCTGAGGATAGGGAAATTAAGTGACATCCAATACATTTTAACTGAATTTTTTCAGGCTTGAGCAATAGACCTCCAAAGAAAACAACTTGCTGAAGATTTTATGTCCTGGTATGTAAAGATAAATTATACTTGTCCTGTATTTTCTGACTTTAAATCAGTTTATCTGAAATTTAAGGGACATTCTTTTCAATCCCTTATACCTTCAGCAGAAATGCTTTACGAAGTCCCACATATGCTTTAGACCCACCTGTGGAATCACTTGGTGATCTCCTTTGCCTTCCTCAGACAGCTTCCTCACTGTAGAAGAAGAAAAAAGTTTGAAGAACATTAGTTTTTTAATAAACAGTAAAGTACAGCTAGTAAGTAATGAAATAAACACCAAAAATTTAAAACTAAAGTATTTTAAGTATCACAGCATTTACCTTATTATAGTATTGCAAGATTTCTTTGGAAGTTTGCCTATCAGAATTCCTGTTCTCACTGGGGCTTAAGCTTTACAAATTGCTGGAGAGGTTTGCATTGGGATAATTTCCTTGTCACACAGAGAAAATTCATCTCTTTTAGTATCAACACAGGAGGAATCCAAGAAAAGCAAGGAAGGGGGAGAAAGCTCCACACCCTGTTAGGAAGGGTACTTATTCCAAACTTAGAGTTTAGAAATTCTACACTGAAACTCCATACATTTTTTAAATTTAGAGTGACCTGAGACAAAAACCTTTGCTTTGAGCCTATGAGAAAAGTAATCAAAATCTGCATTTTCAAGCAACAATGTAAATTCTATTCCCCAGGCTGTGCCCTGTGAATGCTTTCACCAGGAATGCATCTTCTCAATATTTTTTTTAATTTCTCTTTGCCAAACCAAAGGTTTTTTGGCTTTTACTATGCTGTGTTTTGGCAGAAAGTCTTGGCAAACCTGGTTCAGTGTTAAGCATGGTGGCCTTGGTCCATAAAAGCACTTGCATTCTTAACCTTAAACAAAGACTTAAATCTTATTCCTTCAGCTACTTGAAATTATGTAGTGTTCCTTTAACATCAGAGGTTTAATAAGATAGGAACCTAATAAGAATATACTCTAAGGCAAACATGCTGAGATTCAAAATAACCATGTTGTAGGAACTCATTAAAGTTATAGCATTTTGGTTTAATTTGTCAAAAACAATAGGAAAATAACTGGAAAAATATTCTTTGAACTTACTGTTTATAGTTTTTCTAACTCTTTAAGAATTAAAAGTTAAAACTTAAATTGCTATCAAAGCCTAGGACCTTTGGAAAGAATAACTCTGCAGAACAAAAATGTGGAGATAGAACATAACTCTATATGTTTTCTTTTTAATACCATATTGTACGGTATTGTATGTTTTTGCAATATGAAAACCAAATATATTTAACCACACTAGTATTTAGAAAACTTATTTGCATTTTAATAAGAAGCTGTACTCATTTGTAACTGTTAGATACATGAAAATAGAAATATGAGGGCCATGAAAAGACCAGAGATGTTTATTTCAATCTCACCAAAGCTATGAAAATAAAAGTTATTTGTAGTCATATACATGTCTTTCTACACATCTATACATGGAAATAGAAGAGATTTCAACAAAATGTTTCAAAGCTACTTTGGCTTCCAGCATTTCTCACCTGACAAAATAAGTATCTCCTACATTTTTTGGTGTTAAAGTACTCTTGAGATAAAAAGCCATATAATCATGAATAATAAAGTAATAGGTAAGCAGATAATAAGACAATGACCAAGAGCAGAGAGATAACAAATAAGAAAAATTCCTTGTAAACCTGGCATTTGTTGTTAGATGCTCTGCAATATGAGAAAAAATTAGATGATCAGTTTATACTCTTCAGGGCACAATATAGTCTATTTCTGGGGCTAGAAGATATTTTTAGTGACTTTTTCATGGACTAGTGACTGGAGCTGGAGTCCATTTCCAGGGTGCTGATGCAGAGCACCTCACTCCCCACAGCTCTCATTTCCCCGGCTTACTGCACACACCAGGGGATTCCTTTCACCTGTCAGGAAGCTGAGGCAGAAAGAGGTGATTTGCCAATCCCCAGAGTGGATTAAAGAATCTGTGGCAAGAATGCAGAGCCAGTGGCTCTCAGCCAGCTTTTGGCTGCCACATCCAGGAGCCCGGGGCCTCAGCTGGGTGGGGGCCGGCAACCAGAGGAGAGCGTGCGGCACATTGGCAATGGCCTGGTGTGAGAGAACAGGACTGGGGCAGAGTCATGAGTCTTTAGTGACTTGGAGAAACACAGGAAGGAAATACAGACTTCAAAGGCCCATTCTATTGCCCAACAAGCAAAAAAGAACATAATTATAATTACGAGAATGTGGCCAGCAGGGTCAGTGGTCCAGCTGGAAGCCAAGCTCTGTTTGCTTCGTGTTAAAGGTCTCTTGAAGGTTCCGTTGTTTCAAATGTCAAGCATATTTCTTAGCAAAATTTTAAGTTTTAACTTGTTCACATGAAATCAGCAATAAAAATTTTACTGACTGCAGTTAGACCAGAATTTGACTTTATTCTACGACCTGAGAACATTTCTCACAGTAGATAAGGATTCCATTTGATGTCAGCTTACTTCCAAACTTTTCTCACTGATGTCTTCTGAAGGAAGGTGTTTGTAACCACAAAAAATGAAGTGTAATACTGGGTCTAGTACTTTAGAGAGAACAGACTGCACTCTTTTGAGTCTTCTAAATAATATTTTCATGCTCAGAAGGGAGGCTAAACAGCATTGCTGTTGTGAAATTTTCCTTCAGTTACTGCTAGAAAGAATGCCCTGGGGTTTTTTCCACTTTCAAAGCATCAGGTTTGGTAAGCTCAATTTAAAACCATGAAAGAATGTATTTCTCTTAGGCTGACTAAGGCAAAAGATTTCTGTGTTAGGGAGGATTTATAGATTCAGTGTTACAATGTGATATTTGTTTTGAAGCAGTAAAATTATCAAATGTTTAAGAGGTTTTAACCATGTGATTATTATGTCATCATTATACTGTACTATCCGTATTCATATCTAAATTTTTGGGGGTCAGGGTGGGTAAAGAACACTAAAATTTTGGTAACTTTTCTGTTCTGTAGAAATGGCTGGTGGCTGCAATTAGACATAGCAGTCCTTCACCTGGCTTTTTCTTGAAAGAAGAGATCCATCTTTGGTCCCTTTGCATCTTCTCAAATCCTCATTTTCAGGAACATTTCATTTTAGATTTTTCTTAAGCAGATCTATCAATTCAACAACACTCTGCACAACCTCTGAAAAGAGAAGGGCTGATGCTGTTTTGCATGCCAGCTGTAGTCTTCAGGTGTCTGGAGCTAGATCAGGGATTTGGTCTGCCTGAAAAGTGATATAGAGAAAGCAAAGACAAAACAAATCCAGCAACCTGCACTGTGGCTGGGTGAAGGAAGCAATCACTGCAGAGCCAGTGTTCACTGAAATCTAGGGTGGGCTTGGATCGTCTGTAGCACATTCTGAGGTCCAGGCTGCCACCTGGACCAGAAAACACCTCTGACTTCAGCAGGGGCCTGAATGAAAGAGTTTGTCTGGATTCCTGGGTGGATGGCCATGTACCTCAGCCTGGAACCAAATAATATTATTGTAGAAGGCATTCATGTTTCTACCTGCTACAGATCTCCACTTTTAAACATATCAGAAATGTTTGCTAACTTTGAAATGTTCCAGACAATGGTAAATAATACTATTTTTTTTCCCCTGATCTATTTTCATCCCAAAAGGAAAAGAAAAACAAAACAATAGTCAGGTATTTTCAGGGTTTCTCAGGTAAAGTTATGTTGTGTTGTTCACTATTATGTAATCACAATTGAAATTATTTTCTTTCCTTTAGTTAAAAAATTCATGCTTTGAACTCCAAGTGTAGGTATGCACTGAAGTCAGAAAAATATCAAAAGTTCAGTGCTCGAAGGCATGTCTCCCTTTTTAGGCATTACTCAGGCCTTGAACTTTGGAAGAAAAAATCTGTTTTTCTAACACTGCTGTGACTACATCTGCAGCTGTCAGGAGATCTATATCCAATAGCCCAAAAGGCATTTTGAGATGAGTTAGCCGCAATTTTTAATGGGCAAGAAATAGCTTACTGAGTTTTGTTAATGCCATTTAACCTCTATACACCTTCCCCTTTCCTCTTACATTACCAAAAGGAATTCTAGCCCTATCTACAACATCATTTCTGACACAGCATATGAGCTCTTGTTATAGAACTTTGTGTGGAACATTTTTTTTGTACTTCTTTACTGTCTTATGCCAGAGCTCACTACAATAATTCAAAAACACCCATTAATGCAACACATATTGGAACAAAGAGATATTTAAGGGCTGCTTGACTCAGTACTAAATAAGTAAAAAAATTGCTTAATGTTTTGATTCAAGACTTATTTTCTTCTGCATGTGGCTGAAATCACTGCTTTTGTAAAAATGTGTCGTGTGTTGTACACACAACATCATCTACTTTTTTCTGTATACTACACCTACTCATTCTAGAAGACAGCTAAAAGCAGTCACTGCTTTGCTTTCAAATCATGCTTTCCTCTATTTTTTCTCTTTTATTAATATAAAGATATGTTATTAAGGACTTTTCAGCTGTCACAAAAGCTGAGTACATGTATGTTGTACTTCATCTGAAAAAGGACTCCTCCAAGAGTAAAAATTCTCATCACTATAATAGTAAGGGTGTGGGTTAAATTATTCTGGGATTAAAGTGCTGTTCACAGAGAGTCACTGTCAAACATTTTGCAGTCATTATTTTTTCCCTGATGCCACCCTTCTTTATGCTAAACTAATAAAATGCTTATTTGGTGGTGATACATGATCTTAATGTAATGTAGCTGCGTACCGACCAGCTGCTTTGATTGCTGACAGAGTTGTGTGAATGTGGCTTGGCCACATGCAGTCGCTGTTGAATGATTGGATATTCTGATAGTGCTGGATCTGATTGATTCTTTTTAACTGAAACCTGTAGTTTTAGTTATAAACCTTAGAAAAAGTAAGGACTTGTCTGTAGTGAAATTTCCCATCAGTAAGATTACTATCTTTTCAGAAATATTTAGATTTTTTTAATTTCATTTTTATTTTGATATAATATCTTTAAGTGCAATATAAACTTACATTCATCTTTTAAAAATATGTGAAACTCTACCTTAAGTTGTTTTTTACATTTCAATCATCTTTTCAAAACCCAAAGATTGTTCTAACGGAAATAAAACACAGAATTGAGATGCACATGTAAGCTTGGTCTCAAAGAAACTTTTGCTTGGGTTGTGAGAGCTGGAAATAGAGATATAATCCATCTTGAGTTGCAGTAAAAATTAAAGGGGAACTTTTTCACCAGCTAACACAGAAGAGTCATGGCACTGCTTTTCTTAAATAAATGGATCTATATTGGATCACATGACAAGATAATAAGAAAGGTTGTCAAGGCCTGGTGATGCTAAAGGCCTTCAAGAAAAAGTACCATCAAATACAGCTTTAAGCTGTCCCCCGTAAAAGAACACTTAACTTATTTCAGCTAACTCTGTAGTCAAAAAAAATTTCAAACTAGTATGTCAGAGGTTTAAAGAAACCTCATCAAGTGTGCAGAAATATCCTTTTGAACACTGGTGCTGGTTATGATCATGGATGTTGGAGTTAGCTTGAGCAGCACTAGTCAGGGAATGACTTTGCCCTCTCCATCCTAAACCTGCACCCACCAGGCAGCCCCAGAAATCACACTGAAGCTCTCTAATGCTTTCTCTCTATGATGCTTTCACACAAGTTGAAGGTGTGTAACTGCAATTGTCGTGAAATCTTCAGTTCACACTGGGATATTTCCTTCCCAAAGGCAGACCATTTTCATTCTTGTATCCATATTATAAATGCGTTCTTTCTTGTTCTTAAAATAATGGCTTCCCTAAAAAAGGTAAATGAGCAAATTGTTCTACAATGACTGACCTACATCAGGCAATACAAATAAGATCTTTTAACTTCAAAGACCTAAAGTCCTTTTTAAATTGCTATGCTAAAGAAATTAGATTTATACATATCTCATGTTCCTCAGCCTTCTAACTGAATTAGTAATTGAGAACAATCTTCCCATTTCACTCAAGTGAAACTATCTTGGGTAACACTGCCCTAGTGTACAGCTGTATTTAGGTTAGGTAGTGGCTGAATATTTTTTCACGGTAACTAAATCCCTATAGCCACCAGACAGTACTGTGGGATTTAAGAAAGATTAAACTTCTAGGATTCTGCCAAAAGCAATAATTAAAGTAACTAGGATCTGCTTATATAAACAACTGTCATTTTATTTTAACTGGGACTTTTGCCTTTTAGTAGTGTCATAAAGAATAATCTTCCAGGGGACCTGACTTTCATGATGTTTCTTTTAATAACTGTACCTTTTATGAGAGAAAAGATGTCTTGTTAGTACAACACATCATTTACATACTTTACCTATACTAAGAGGAAAGTATAAACTCTTGAGAATTAATTACCGAGTTAATGATAAGTTAATTTGGGATGAATAAAATTCTAAATTTGCCATGAAATAGAAGACTTTTCATATAATGAAAACTTTGGAAACATAAGAAGTAAATGGAATATTTATAATGACAATGAAAATAGCAAGCTGGGGAAGAGCAAGAAAAAGCAGTAAGTGTAACCTGCAGTGCAACTGTTTGTATCCTGAACACTCAGGGCACCTAAACTCTTGCCCTGTAAGAAGCTGTAAGTCATCTGGTCACTGCTGCTTATAAAATTCAGTGACAAGTGCTCATTTTTCCAGGATGAAGCCTGGGCAGGGCAGATTCCTGGGCAGCAGACGGTTTAGTCTGGTCTAGGAGAGGAGAACAGAATTATAGACTCCTGGGAAGAGCTCAGTCCTTCCTCCACTCCTCTCCCCTTGACCTCCCAGCCATGCCACACATGTAGAAACACAGCCTGGGGCTGCCCCAAGCCATCCCTGAGAGTGAGACGGGCAGCTGGAGACATAATCCCCAACTTTCCTCAGAATAGGGGCACGGCAACAAGGCTCCCAAACTCAGAGCGTGTCCAGGCATCAGGGGCTCCTCAGCCACTCCACAGTGACAGTAGACATGACTCAAATCTCTTTCTGGCTTCTCTAGAGACCTGTATTATGGGGTTGCTGATGGTGAGCCCCTCCTGCTTCTTCTTCTCCAGTATGGAGCCCTGAATCCTGTCTGTGTCTTCCTGAAGGTTGCAATGAGTTTCTATCCAAGTGTTCCATGACCAGGGCTCCCAGTTTAATGAACTTACTGAGTACTAACAGGAATTCTAGGATTTGGCCAATGACCTGTTTCTTTTAACATGTGTTTCATTTATGTCCCTACTTTTTATTGCATTATTTTGGCAGAAAAAGAAGGAAAAATTTGTGTCAGTCTGCTGAAAATCCATTCTTAGCCACTGGCAAACCCAGCACTTATTTTTCATTCTCCTCCAAGTCCTGTTTGAAGGACAATGGTTTTAACTCTATTTTCCTATCCTTTAAGTAAATTAAAAATGCATTAAAAATGATGCCAGCAATGTTTTCCCTAATAGACATATAGGCCTACAGAGTTTATTTGTGTAATTAAAAGCAGACTGGTCTTTAAAAGCTAACAATTTCCACAGAGTTTGAGAGTCTCTCACTGAATTAAGAGAGAAGAAGTATGAAGAAGTAGATACATTTCATGCCCTCTTTGCTGAGGATTTGCCCTTGAAACTCAGTGGCAAGTTTCTAGGTAAGACTAAAAGAGTCTTAAAAGTCCCTCCAATTCTCAGGATGCACATTATTCCAAACCACTTTAAATCTGATTGATTTAGTTAAAATTCTGGCTGCTGAAAATCACACTCTGAGGAACTAGAAGAGAAAGGTGTACAGGAAGAGCTGCCAGCAGAAAAGTGTAAGAAATTTAAAATTAAAGCAACCACCAACTACTTTTACACAGATTATATTCTGGTATTTATTACTAGTCAAATTAGCAACATTTTAGACACCCACATCACAAATGCTTTTACAGTCTTAGAGAGATTTACAAATGCAAAACATCCAGAACAAGGAATGTAAGGTACTCTTTTGTGTATCTTTTTATAAAGTTGATTGCCCCATTGCCCTTTTCATTTTACAATCAATTATCCATAGATCAGTGGCTGATAATTGACCCCAGATATTGTGGTCATGAGTACTGTCTCTCCTCCTGAAACCCGTGCCAAATTTGACTCAAGCATTCCCCTGTCAGAAATGGAGGATTGAAGGCTGATCCCTCAACAGAGAGGATATGAGGATTGGGCTCTACTTGGAGTTTTGTTGATTCTGGTATGCAGTGACCATATCTGTCTGTCACCAGTTCTCACAGCTCTACAAGTGTACAGAATTGGGCAGAGCAGATAAGTTTATTTGAGAAGTGTAGGCATTTCTGTGGGTTAGGATGACAGCTCTGCAGTGTTGATGCAGTGTAGCAGTAATGGTGCTTTTGTCTCCTTTCAGTACTGCCCTGTGCCCAGAGCTTCTGACTCTGCCATTCCCACTCATTTGTCTACGTTTCAAAAGCTTTATATCACTAAACTCAATGTTTAATCTTTATTTTCCATGTACACCATTCCAGACAGCTTGAGCACAGTTAGCTTGGGCTATGCCTTACTCAAACCAATTTTCCAAAAATAAGGCAGCTATAGAAAAATGGTCATCAAACCCATGGTGTAGTTAACCAGGAAATCATCCAATGATTGATTTGTGATAACAAGAACTCTGAGAAGTTTTTTGAAGAAAATTCAGTGTAGGGAATCCACTATCAGCTGTGAAGTTTTTTCTACCATATTTGTTGCTGGCATAGAAGAAAGAGGATTATAAACAGGGAAGAATTTTCTGGGTTACAGTCCGAGCTGTTACTGTAACAGAAAATTTTGTTGTTCCCTGGAGTGTGTTTAGAATCTCTTTGGACAAAGGAGAAACAGTGAATTTCTATAGCTCATTGCCCCATCTTCTTTTGAAAATATTTTAAAATTTTAAAATTGCTGGCACTGACTGCCTCTTAGGACTGCCTTTACAGATTTAAAGACAACTGAAGGCCCACCCTGCTTGCAAACACAAGCAGACACTTTCAGAAATATGCTTTTGGTAAAGGAATTGCAGCACTCAATAGTGTTCATTTAGGCTGCCTTAGATAGCAAATCTTGGGTAAAGCACAGATAATTTCTACAGTGTCCACGTGTTCTGGGGCAGTCAGTGCACATGACTGAGGTTATGCTGCTCCTGTAACACAGGCATACAGTAGCTCTGCCACTGTGATCTCATTAAGTAACATCTCAGAGAGTTCTGCTGTGCAGCTAGAGGCCAAGTGCAAGGAGCAGTTCTTGCTGACAAGAGGAAATGACCACAGTTCTGTTCTTACCTGACAAACATGGAAATAAACCCACAATAGTGTCACAGCATGAGGCATTGGGTACTGGAGATCATGTCTCTGTAGGAATGCTAAAGGAACTTATGCAGACCAGAAAAACATCACAACTGCAGGATATAAAAAATACTCTGGGATCAAGAAGAATCATCAAGCCTGTGGTCTGCTGATCTGAGAATTTTGTTGCCAACATCCCAGCAGACTGACTGTAGGAGTAGACTGACAAATTTCCACCGTTTCAGCCTCAGCAGGTGAACATTTATTTATGTATTCCCTAAACCCGGAGGTGTTACATTCCCAAGCAATATTCATATTTTGATTTATAAAAGTACCATGTTATTATATAAAAACAAGAATTTAGCCATAAAGATAGCAGCACCACTAGTCTGTGCAGCTCTCACCCTCCCTTCCAGGGATCACACAGATTAACAGCTGCAGCAATTTCTCACAAAATAACCAAGCTGAGCAGGACTGTGAACTAAAATCCTCAGAGGATTCAAAACACAGGCAAAGACCAGTGAGTGAGCCAAAGGAGGGGCAGGTTAAAATTACAGAAGGCACCAGAGGGACATATTTCCATTTCAGGTTGAACAGTCTTTATATAAGGAACTCGTGGTACTTCTTTATCCAGAAGAGAAAGTAACTGTGGAAACTGTCAGCCTAGTTTAGTGTAGGCTTCTCTTTGCTTGATGTTATTCCTACTAACTTCTTGCAGAATACGTGGAGCACCTTGTGGCATGATGGATCTCTCTCTACAGCTTGTTTTAGACATAGAATTCTTGAAGTACATGTAGACTACTACCAGTAAAAGATGTGGGAGTCACTTGGCTGGCCTACCTCGAGTTACACTTTAATAAAGCTGACTCAGAACCAGCTTGTCCATCTCATCAACAACCTCTTCTGTTTTGTGGATTTCTGAAAGAGTGTAAACTGAAAGTGCTGGAATGGCCCATGGGAAAAAAAAAAAAAAAGTAAACCAAAACACAAAACCACCACATAACATTAAGATATTCAGTTTTAAAAAGAAATAAATAAAACCCTGTGCTCCAGTTCTGAAACTTTCAAACGTTTCCAGTTCCAGTATTAAGAAATAGTTTTGAGGTTTTTTTTATTATAATAGTAATGGAAAACAAGGATCATTCCATTAAGGTGTTAAAGAAGCTTTTTTGATATAACTCCCTAAAAAGCTATTTTTTCACTTTGGGATCACCCAACATGATTTTTCTTAAAGCAAACTTCCTTTTCATTCAAATCAGTGCACTTTTCCAGTCTTTTGATTTTCCTTGATTTAAGCAGCAGTTTTCCTTAAACCATACTGTACTTGCAGAAGGCAAATGGGGTAATGTGTATATATAAATCCTACACAAAGATTGAAAAGTTTACCTCTAAGTGCCCTTCAGTCTTTCATGTAATCACCAGACTCTGGGTAGACATGTCTAGAGGAACTGACATCATCTAAACTTGAAATAAACTTAAAAGAATTACAGTAATTTAATCACTAAAGAAGTATACCTTATTTATCAGCACCATTTAGAACTTGATAAAATTATGGGAAGTGAATGAATGCTGACCTTACTCACTTTCTTATGATCAATATAATAAGAAGAAACTCTGGTAAGAGAAGACACAGAGGACTTGTTGAGTGACAGAGAGCCTTTGTTGGCCACTACAGGCTGTAGCTGTTTCTATGATGGCACCATGAGAGAAAAAAAAAAGCTTTCTAAAGTAAAATTGCAATTTTACTTTAGAGCCATTTCATACTTGCATTCGATGGAAGTTAATCAGTCCCGAGTATGTAAATAGGCCCCAATTATTTTAATGTTAAAGTACAGTAATACATTTATATGCTCAGTGTAAGGAGTATATTTTAGGATTAGGGAGTTTGTTTTTGCAGCAGTTTCAGAGCATTTTATAATAATTTGGAGGAATATTTCTAATGCTAGCTATGTCTGGCACCATGGTCTCGTATTTCAAGTATTTCATGGTTGCCAAACACATGTGCAAGGTAAGGATGCCAGCAATGGATGTAAGTTTAATTTCTTCTTTTTTTTTTCACATTCATGGGGTTTTTTTTCCCCCCATCTAATCTCCAGAATCAAAACATTATCATCTTTAATTTTGATTTTTGTATGTTTGCATTGAGCTGGAATACATAATACTTTTCAATGCTCAACCTATTTTCACTAATGAAATAAAGTCCATTCTTTATGCATAGGGAAAGCACAGTTTACACAAACCAGAAGTATGCATAAATGTCATGAAAATTTATACTTGTTTTGCAAATATGTAATGTAAGCACTGTTTATATTGTACTTAAGGTGCTCTGAAAAGTAACCCAGTTGTCATGTTTGAACCAATGTGGGGAGGGGAGAAAGGAGTGCTAGCAGAGCATTTGCAGAAGGGTTTTCAGCAGGAGCAATTTGTTTAGCCAAACAAGTAGTAGCAAAACACTCACAGAGAGCCAAGCCCGGGGTTCCTTTCCTTGTCTTAATTAGGGGAACTAATATAGGAGCCAAGGGTGCCTTGAGCTTTCCTAAATGTGTGACAGCTGCCACAAAAAGAAGTTTGAATGAAAACAGGCCACCAAATATTGGCTGCACCAATTTCAGTGGAAGTTTCACCAAGATTTAAGCTTGTAAGTATTCTCCAGCTTGGGCTCTGAAAAAAGAGACGTAGTGGGAAAAAATTAAGGAAATTTAAACAACTCTAAGCTCAGTATCCTGGACTAGAACTAATATTTAATGAAGAGGTGAAGTATGAAGATTATGAAGTATAGACGAGAAAATTACGTCATTTAAATACCAAAACCTCAGGGATATTCCAGCTATTCAAAGAAGATGAACATCTCTACATCTGTAGTGGACTTGAAACAAACCAGGGTTTATAGGAATCTGTTTAAAACCTCATGTTTAACTGCTGAGCCATGGCTTATCCCACAACACATATGCCTAATGAACAGATAGCTATGTAGAAGTTAAATAAATAAATAAATAAATGTATTTAAATTGTTTGCTAAGAAAAATAAAATTTTATTAAAGACGTGCAGAGACAGGTGAAGGGCCGAATTCTGTTCTTAGTCACAAGTATGTAATTTCAAATTCATTTACTTGCATGTCAGCTGAGAGCAGATGCAGAGAGAAAAACAGATTTGGGCAGAATTTGATCAGCCTTCCTCTGCAGACTCTTGGATTTCTAAAATCTGGTTTTGTGTTTTTCTTTCACTGAGTGAGATCCACCTGCACATTCAATGCCTTATGGCTCAAACATGAATTGATTAATTTTAGCTTCATTTAAATGCTACCTTTAATGCTGAATAGTTCTGGATCAAATGGAGATGGATTAATGAATCTCTAAATCACAGTGGGTTAATTCCTGCTGTGATCTGTACTAGCAGAAATGAAATTATTTCTCCAGACATGCAGAGTGTAACATATTGTTACAAAGAGTGGGTCAAGTAAACAACATCTTGGCCCTTTATTAACTTCAATCTCAAGTGACACCAGCAGAATATTTCAATACCTATCTAGAGAAAATAATATGAGGATTTTTCATTGATATATCTTCATCAAACTTGGTACTAAATATTTTGGGCAAGTGCTTCCCATTATCTTTTATAAAGTACACAGTATTCTCATCTTTGATAGCACTGGGAGTTCAGCAATTCTGTGGGTGTTGCACTGTGCAGGTTCTAGCTCAAGGATAAATAATACTTTCCAAGTATAAGAAAGGAGACCCCCTGTGGATGAAATAAAGACTCATCCATGTGCCCTTGTCCTTAAATGAGAAGCATCCACTTAATTAAAGAACTTCATGTGTTAGAGCATGAATTTGATTGATTGCTTGACTGTCAATGGCTCTTGTCTTTGCTTTCTCCTACAGGATTCTATAGCTGTAGTGTTTTATGAATGTTCACATCAAAATTAGTTTTTGCAAGGAATTATTTCCCATCCTTGTTTGTAGGGGAAGTTTAGTTCATCCTTGGAAGCATCGGATTCTAAGGTGTTTGCTCAAAAATGCTGACATATTTTACAACCTAGATTATTGTTTCTTCATGTAAATCACATATAATTTTCTTTTCACTGCATATCTACCATTATTCTTAACAAAGCAGGAATATCTTCAAAGAGTAGAAGATAGGGCAGCATTCCCTTTTCTTAGTTTTAAATGGTTTTGATCTGAGTCAAATGTTTGAAAATATATATATCAAAGAGAAAACACATGGAAGGGTGCACCTTCAATAAATTTATATCATGCCTGACTGTTCATTATCTTCTCCTTTCTTAATATGACCAGGCTAACAGCTCTTCAGTGGGAAACAAAATTATCCATATGTTAGAAAAGGATCCTGGAAATTCAAAGCTCTGAGTTTAGTTTTCAGTGGATTAGCATTCCTGTGGCAGGTTCAAAAATAATTAAGGAGGGGAAAAACCCCACAAAATGTATACCTAAACTTATGACCCAAATCCAGGTCAGACATACTTTTTTGGTATGCAGATCTGGCATGCCATCCTGAGATTATTTCTCTTTCAACCTCTGCTGAAGACACCACATGTTCCTACACGATCTGGATTAGGAAGCTTTTTGTAGAGAATATGTCATTCAGTTTTGCTTATCGCAATACAGGACAGTGCCCATCAGATCTTTGGATCTGAGGCTTTTCCCTTTCATACTCTCCTGAGTAATGTGGTTTGCTATTGATCACAACAAGAAAGAGCACGTGAACTGCAAAAGCCTTGGCCTCTTATGGTTGTTCTCATATTCTAATACATAATTCATTAATATTGCCCTGAACTGTTTTTAGAGATTTAACAGCACTTAGCATGCTTGTAGAAATAGTTTAACTTGAGGATATTAATTAATTTATCTTCCTATTATCCTCAGACACCACAGAAAATTCCCTTAAAGAGACCGTTCTTTTAGACTCTTTGTTCCATGAGACTTCTTACCACAGGCTAAATACCTCAGTAACAGAGAATAAACACCCAAAAGCGTCCTCAGTATTAACAAGGTGCCAGTAAAAGACAGAAACAATTATGCAGGGGGTTATGATCCAGAGCTGCTGACTCCATTGTAACAATGTCTCCTTTATAATCTCAACACAGATCATAGTCCCATGCCAAGACAAATTGCCAAAAGTGATCAGAAAAATATCCAAGCAGGCATTAGGAGCAGCAGCAATAAAGCATATTCAGAGGGTATGTAATGCTCACTCACACCCATTTGCTGTGTCATATGGGACTCGGTGACCTTTCTTAGGACATTTCAAGTCCTCCTGAATGGGCTGAGCCTATTTGCTGTAGTTTAGTATCTCGTAGTTCGGACCAGTTATGTTCGTTTCGGGAGAAAAAAAAAAGCATTTACTCCAATAGATGTCGGTGTGATATAAGCAGTGCTGTTTCTTCCTGTACTTACCAAGATTCTGAGTATGAATTTGACATTTTTGGCCATTGTGACAACCTCAGATCAGTGCAGCAGCCACAATCTCTCAACAGTGTAGGACTTGGCAGACAAAATGCAAGTGCAATCATGTGGAAAATGAAGAGCTCTTTCAGCAGGGTACATGTCTTCAGAAGAAGGAATTACTTATTTCTGCATCCTTTTCAGCTCCTAAGCAGAGTTCCTTGCAGAACTCACTGCATCCCCACCATTAAGAAGATATGCAAGCTATTTACTGTAATTACTCATGAGGTTTCCTCCTTATCTGCCTTCTCCATTGAATGTAATTAGCCAGTAATAATTTCTGAATAATAACTGCTTACTAATATAATAAGAAATACCAGGGATGGAATTTTCAAAGGAGAGTGAGGAAGTCAACTCCCATTGAGGGTTGTGTTTTTAAAGGAAAGAGTTCACACGCAATTGCTTTTATGGAGTATTACTCATTAATTAGCGGCAAACTGCATAGCAGATCCCACAATTAATGGAACTGGCTGGTAGCTAAAGCACAATTTTCATCAGAGTAATAGATTGTTAATCTTAAGGGGGAAAATTACTTCCTTTTTTTTTGTTTTCTATTAACAAAGAATCAGATGATTGAAGAAAAAAAATCTAACTGCAATTCTAGTTGGTATTTTGCTCCACTCAAAACTTAATTTGAACAAGGGAATTGTTAGACTCTCCCTGCTTAATTCCTTCCATAGGGTGTTAAAATGGGCTTTCAAAAGGTTAAATATTGATGCAAAGACAGAGGCCTCAGTTTCACAGACCTGGTAGGATCAGACATCAAAGCTCATTCACATCCTCCTACTAGTCCTAGATGCCCAAACACATCAAGGCTTCAAGTCCTTAAGCATGGGCATAGGGCATCATTTTAAAATTCCCTGAGTGTCTAACACATCAGCCCAGGGCTTACAATGTGACAAAAGACAACTTGGGAGACCTTCCTGCCTTCAGGAAAAAATAGGATCTGTGAATATTTACAGATAGCGTCAGACATCCACTAATCTCCTTTGAAAAAATAGCAAAAGAAAAGTGCTTCTCATTTTAGTCAAAGTGAGAATGTAGACTTTGCTTAGGACCCTGAAACTTCAAGTCAGAAAACAAAAATAGTTTGCTGGCCTGTGCTATTTTTGGTTTAGTCACTTCTGTATATTTTCTGAAGGTGTTTGAATATTCTATCTTCCCGAAAATGTTCAAAAAATCTGTGCAAGTTTCATTACAGTAATCAAATTATTCAACTGAAATTCTCCTCAATTCCTTTTCTGTTTGATCTAAAATGCCTTACAAGGACTCAGACACCTTTAAGCCAACATATTTCTGATTTCAGTTGGAGTAAAACCTGCACCACTTTGAATTATATTCTGCTTCTCATAGGCTTCAGATAGAATATGAGAAATGGAAAATGGCCATGTCACCTCCTTGTCCATCTCAGCCATGCCGTTTAATCTGATAAGAATGTACCTC
This sequence comes from Bombycilla garrulus, assembly GCA_013400315.1. Classification (NCBI taxonomy): domain Eukaryota; kingdom Metazoa; phylum Chordata; class Aves; order Passeriformes; family Bombycillidae; genus Bombycilla; species Bombycilla garrulus. The sequence goes on from VXBU01001337.1 coordinate 331,144, forward strand.
CAGGCCTTTTTAAACACTGGTGTCTCCAAAGATGATCTTTTCTGTTTTTCCATAAATTTATTTTTTACACAAATTGGTGACCAAGTTTTTCACTTCATTTATAGAAAAAAAAAAATTAAATATTTTCTGTAAGATAACCACCCTAAATACTACATATATCTTCAGGCTACTAAAATAGAACAGTTCATTAAAAAAAATAACTGTGGTTAAAGAAGAGTGGAAAATGTGCCTCAATTCTCACTTCTTGAGAATTCCCTTCAGAACAATTCAAATGTTGGGCGCTGGGCCCCGCAACTAAGATTGTTTTAAAAAGCACAAGAAATTTTTGCAAAGGAGTCAATAATTATACAAATAGCAGGAAAAACCTCTTTTTTTGTCCAAGCAGCAAACAAATGTCTTGAAAAGGTCGTAGTGAGTTTTTTTGTAGTCCAAAAGTCTTATCCAAAGACTTTTCAAAAGTCCAAAAGTCTTATCTCCCTCTGAAGAGACAGGCTTTTGCAAGAAACCTCTGCTATGAATTTTCTGTGCCTAAAGTGTGGACTGCTAACTGAAACTCTCGATTCCTTTCTTTTGCCAGCAGCAAAGTCCTTGGACACAGAAAATTGCTGTATTGCCTGAGCTACAGTCGTGCTTACACACCTGCACACCTTTGAATGGGCAATGCTCTTAGGACATAAAATTACTTCCATGACAACTGAACTTCTGCATTTGTTTACTATCTGGTTGTTCTCTCCTTCATTTGAAGTTTGCCAACAAGCTTGGCCTGAAAGGGACTTAATTCCAGAGGGAAGAGTGGGAAAAATTTAATGATGAATGACTACATTGTTTAGAATCTGACATTCCCAAACAAATAAAGTCTTCAGGAAAAGAAGTAGCAAAGATTCAAGTTTTCAGTGTCTTTACAACATCACTGAAGTGATATGTAGTATCAAAAGAAATTGCTTTTGGTAAATTGGCAGTGGCACCCAGTGAAACTTATGTAACTGTCTGAGTTCAGAAGAATACTTGTTTGAATGCCAGTGCTTTCCCAGATTGTGTCAGACACTCCTTTCATAACTGTAAAAAAAAAACAGCAGAGCTTTCCCATCAACTGAAAATAAGCTGATATTCTTAATCTTTTCATTAATGCTAGATAACAGGGAGCTACAGAGAAGAGTAGCTGAACTTAGTGTTATCTGTTGAAAGAGTCTGCTGTTCCAGTTCCAAAGTTTAACAAGATCACAAAGTAGAATCTGAAACAAGGAGGAGCCCAGCATGTCAAGAGCCATCTATAGTACAATTAATTTCATGCAATCCTTTCAACAGCTACACTGCTAAAGACAGGCCAGCCATGTTGCATTTTAAAAGGGCTATTTTTGTAGAACAATGTTGCCCAAAGCATTTCCTGTTCTTATCACTCCTACAGCAATGTCTGGAGCTCATTACCAGTAGCTCCTATTTTCAATAGTCAATCTTTTGCAAAAGACGTTCATTCATGTTTTCTCCCTTTCCCTACCAATTTGCCTTTGGAATTATCTGATAATATATCACTGTTGCACTGATTCACTTAGGAAACAGAGAGCTATTCACATCTCAAGAAAAATTGTTGAAAAAAAGACAAATTCTTAGACCACCCACCCACCAAAATCTTCTGCACCACGTACGTCTATAAAAATTCAAAATCTTGAAAGAATTCATTTGCATTTTATTATTCAATGTTTGTCATGTAAGTAATTAAGTAGTCATGTCGTGAAGTCAGACTATTCATGTTTTTTGTTTCTCTTTTATTGAAAAGTATATACTAAGAACATTTGGTAACAATTTTGTGTGTATTTGTTCTGTACTGATGGTCCTTATGCGATGATTGTTATGAGCTTGTGGAATTTTCTTGCTTAAATATAGTATCAAAAGAATAAAACAATACAAGTGTAACACATTTTGGAAGCTTCAAGTATAAAACTAAATTTATAGAAAATATCTTGACTGTGTAGATGAGGTTAAACTAATGAAAGGGACTCTATGATGTGATAGGAGAAGTGAGTTTATAAACCAGAATGTCTCCTTTAGGACAAAATTTTTAGAGTTTTTTGATGGAACATGATAAACTGAAATCCTGAAGCAGTTATGGGAAACCTGGAGCAAAATGGGGGGAAAAAACTTGTTTATCTTGTAAATTGAAGTTCAGCAAGCACTGCAAGCACATGTCTATCTTTAGGCACAAAACAAGTCCTTTAGTGAGAAATCCTGCCTTCACTGAAGTTATATTTCATATTTCTCAGGGATTCTCCAAGGCTCAAACATCTGCTCTTGTCCATTAACTTCAGATATTTTCATAAACTGCACCCATGTCTCAGCCAGCAGACTTTGCCAGCAAGATTTTTCAAGGACAAATTTCACAGAGTTTTGCAAACTGGTGGGAATTTCACACCTGCTTCCCTACTCCTCTGGTGACAGAGATGCTAGACACAGAGAAGTGGTATTCACACAGATTCTATGAGGTATAACATTTTCATGATAAAACCAAGAGAGAGGGATAGTTTTCTTAGTTACTTGAACAAAATTAACGGCCATGGGAGAATGTGCACCTCTGCATTGGCTTCTCAGATTTCCAATTTATCCAGTCACCCTGATAGCTTCAGCTCCACTGTCTGGCCACCACACATCCACCTCATGCCAGCATTTGGAGGAGCAATTGCACCAGACCCTGTGCTACACCATTACAGCAAGCTAATACAGCAGCAAGAAAATAACTTTTGTTTTTTTCTTTTGGCAGCGATATTTTCTGATGGTTTAATGAGATTAAACTAAAAGGAGTGCAAAGGCTGCTAGGGACAAGCAGAAATGTCTTGATCAAGGTAGAGTGGCACCACAGCAACCATCATTGGCTTGGTCGTGTAACTCAAGCCCTGAGTTAATGACTTAGATAATAAAAAAATGAAAAAAAATGAATGCAGCATGTAATTCAAGTGTGATATGTGTAAACTTGATCTAAGATTTTGTATTTATTATTGGGGGAAAAAATGATAAAACCTCTACACTGTGTAAAAATTAGGACTTGTAAGACCTCAATGTCATAAAGACTTACACACAGTCTTACGTGTCTCTGTATTGTAAGTAAAAACTCCCAGGAGTGTATTGCATGATAAGAGAAATCCTGCCTTAAAAGCCAGATATACCACATAAGAACATGTGAATTAGCAGGATATATTTCTAAGTGATGATCAAAGAACGGATAATAACAGCACATTATCTAATTTTGAGGATTTAAATTTTACAGTGAAAGACTTTTTAAGTGTTGCCAATAATGAAAAACAAAGGAAAAGCTCAAACAAATGAAAGTCATGTACGCATGAAGTGCACGGTGTTCAGGAGTGGTCTCTTGTGTATCAGTTACTGCAGGGTTAAGAACACACTAATTGAGCCCTAAAATAATTTAGCTAAATGCATGTTTTTTCAGTAATGGGCAAGCTGTTACTGGAAGTAGGCATAAAAGAACCGCTATTTGTATGCATTATAAAATCTGGAGAAGCACTACATTCAGGAATTCCCCAACACTGGCGCTGCAATCTGAACCTCTGAGTCAGATTTTGACTTCTTTTGTATTCATTCAGCACTTGATTAAACCGAGTCAACTTAAGAGAAATACATGATTTTTACTGTGCGGGATCACAGGGAAGCTTTATTCTGTCTGTTTTCAAGGCAGCGAGGTCAGCACACTGTAAACCAGAGAGCTGACACACAGCCCAGTAGCTGCTTCTCAGCTCCTTCAGCCGCACTGAGACTATCTGGAAGCTGAGTGGTCTGCCACACCTTCAGCACACATGGGCAGGAGCCTGGAGAAACAAAAGGGAAGACAAGATGCCCGAGTTCAGAACCTGTTTTCACAAGACTCTCCGTATTATCAAAGGGTAGGGCCTAAGGGCAGAGCCCTCCCCTTGTCTCCTCATACATCATGGCCTAACACTCACTGTGCCAGCCAAAAAATACATGAACCTCCCTCCTTCGTGCCAGCTCAGTTTCAGTCTGCTCCTGGATCTCCTTTAGCATGTGGCCCTGCTCATGCTGATGTTGACACAAGGCGGGGAGAGGTGCAGAGGAGCAGGAGGGCAGGATTGCCTTTTCCAGGGGCACTTTATTGGACGTCCAAGTTTTAATCACACTGATTTTCCTGTGTGAACAAGTTTTGGCCCAGAAGTTTCTCTCCTCCTGGCTATTGTCATTGAACAACCCAGTCACACAAGTGAGAAAAGGATTAGGTGTACCTAATCTGTGTCCAGTGGAAAAATCCATAGTATCTTTTTTATTAGAGAATTATGAATATTTATATTGCTGTAGACTAGTGTAGTTAAACCACAAAACAAAAATCCTCTTTTTCATGCCAACACATTAGCATATGTCACACCTGCACCCAAGCTGGTATATGTCAAGAAATCGGGGTTTTGTGCTATTTTTACTTCAAAACAGTGGTTGCCAAATATCTTACAAGAAAAATTATTTCTTAGCAAAAGAAGTTTGACATCTTTCAGAGCTTATTCCAAAACAAATTCTTATCACTGAGACCACTGAAAGACTGAAAAAAAAGGTAAAAACTGGTCTTAGACACTTCAAAGTAATCTAGACTTAAATTGTGATTGCCTTAAACAACTCTACGGCTCTCAGTGTGACAAGAATTATGTCCTGCATATTCAGACATGTTGCAGGACATATACACTATGAGACAGTATTTAAACCACTGCTTTGTACTCCTAAGGATGCATGACCTAAAATGTATGCTTCAACTTTTGCCCAAACCACAGGTTTTTTTACATTTTGTATCCCATATCACAAATGAACTAAGGATCATGAAAATCTTCCGGGTTTTGAACCTCAATAAACTTTGACATGAATGAGGCAGAAGTTATGGGTTTGTAACAGAAGACCAAACAGGAAAAATCTGGACCTTCTTTCTCTCTACAGTGTTTGATCCCTGTCTGGTTGAAAACCTATTTTCAGTCAAATTCCTATTTCTACTTGCTTGTCACTTTCTCTGGATTATAAATACATAGTCATGAACTCACGTACTGGGCTTATCACACTGGTGATTTTTTGAATGCCAGTCTGAATGCCAAGGTTTTTGAAAACCTTGAAAGAATACCAGTCTGCTATCAAATTTAGGCATGAGTTCATCTTTTTGCTGCATGTCGTTATTTCCATTTGCAACATTATAAGAATTACTGAGAGGACATGTTGCATAGTATATAGAGATTTCTTCTGTTTAATTAGTTTCTACTGAATACATTTTTTCTTTGTGAGCCATTCCATTAGTTCATAGCCCAGACTACTGACCATGTGAGGTGACTAATACAAAAGGCAAACTTGACTTTAAGTAAGCCAACACACTAAGAAAGTACAGAGGAAAAATACCTACTGGCAGAGGTCTTGTATTTGGAAGCTGGTTTTCCCATTTCTGTTTGGAACAGTGTTGGAAATGAGCTTCAAAGTAGCAAGACAAGTACAAAATGTTGAAAAGCATTAGTTTATACAGTAATTCTTACTGGGCTTTGCCCTTCAGTCATGCCTCTGAGAAAACAAATTGAATTTCCTGATTTCAAATGGCAAACTCTGCTATTACATACTTTGTGATTTCAAAGAGCATCTGTCATCACACAAAGACAAATACATTTCTTAGAGAAACATCTGGTGCTTTTTTAAATGAGCCTCAGGCCAGGTCTGCGCAATGAATGAAATATGTACTATAGATAGAGTGTTATTTAGTGTTGCTTTTCATTTAATCAACTGTGTGTGGAATGCTTGTATTGTCTTAACTATCTCTAAAATATTGGCTTTCCTACCACTTTAGGCAATTGTTGCCTTTTAAAAACTAAATGCAAAATTATGCTTTGAGTCTAACGACAAAGAGCAGTAAATCTACTCCACTTGGTTTCCTAGTTCCTTGCAGGATATGTGTGGGAAAAGTAGATGTTCACACACCTCTAAGAAGGCAAGCGTTTCGTCTTTGTGCTTTGAAAAAAAACAACAAAATTTAAAAAAGAAAAAAAAAGAAAAAAGAACTTTTCTTTTGGCTGTTTGAATTTACAATAGAGAAATTATTATACATACTATACAATGCCACCCTTCAACTGAGCTAATATCAAGAATGACTCTAATGATTTGTACACAGGACAACGCTTATCACTTTTCTTGAAATGAAGGGGCTGTGCTCTGATTTTGATTCACTATATTTCCCCTTCTGTTGTGTTATTCAACACTGATTCAAACATTTTTAAAGACTGTTTTCTAAATGTGATGCACACCTTGCTGTGTGTCTCTTTGGACTCATACTACTCCAGAACGGCACACATTCATGAGCAGATTTGGCCAATCCTTTTACCTTGCCCTTCTTTCACTGTAGGGAGAAGGACAGTATTTCATCTGTATCTTCTACATTCACATCCTGCTTTTAGGTGAATGTTTCAGCAGTCAAAAATGCAACCCGTACTCTAATGTAAATATACTGCACACACTTAGAGAACAAGGAAACAAAGACTATGCAAGTATGCATAAATAGATAAGTCATAAAGCACTAAAAAAACACTGAAAGGCATAATAAAGCTTAGTGTATGTCTGCATTCAAAACAAAACAAAACGAAGCAAAACAAGACAAATAGGACAAACAAAACCTCAGAATGCATAAACAAATAATTGGAACTCAGCTACAAAGATCTATTGCTAGATCTTTGTTCCTTCCCATTGAAGTGTCTTTTGCAATATTGTCTGCAAATTAAATCTTCTAAGCCAGTCCTTGTTCTCATTAAGGATGAGTGTCAACTAAGAATGGAATTTTGGAGTGGATGAGAACTATAATGCTTAAAAGCCTTAAATATTCTCAGACTAACAGGAATCAGTAGGACATTTACATGGATGCAAAATTACTCCTCACAAGCTCTTGTACAATTTTGTCCATATTCTTCTGAGGCAAGTGAAAAGTATAACTGTTAGACTGAAGATAGGATATACAGAACAGTTATCTGATTTGTGAAACTCAAGAGCTTTTTATATCCTATACAAGCAGGAAAAAAAATGCAGTGAACATCGTATATTTCTTTTGAGCTAAATTCTTTGTGTTAGTGTAGCATTTTTTCAAAGCAAAATAATCCTTTAGAAGGATGATGGCAGTCTGGCTAGCAACACTGTATAGCACACACATTCAACAGACAGCTCAAATTACAAAGGGCTTTTCAATTGTCTAAACCAGTGATCACAAAGTGTTTGTACAGATGCCAAGTTTTGCACTGACAGATTTGGGTGGGCATTACTGGCAGTGAGCTACAGTGCTTTTTAAAGAAAATTCAGCAACAGATGCTGAAAGGGTTTGCCATCACTGACCCAAGCTACTCCGTTTCAAATCTAATTGCCATTAGTCCAGGAATGTGTTCTAACCTAATACGAAACAATAATTTTTGCTTTCTAAACCCATGTGAATGTTTGAAGATCATAGAATCATAAAATCATTTAGGCTGGAAAGGATCTCTAATATCATTCAGTCCAACTATTAACCCAGCACCACCAATGTGCCACATCTACACATCTTTAAATATCGCCAGATGTGGCAACTCAACCACTTCCCTTGGGCAGTCTGTTTCCAATACCTGATAACCCTTCCTGTGAAGAAATTTTTCCTGATATCGAATCTAAATCACCCCTGGTGCAACCTGAGACCATTTCGTCTTGTCCTGTCACTTCTCACCTGGAAGAGACTGACCCCACCTCTCTGCAACCTCTTTTCAGGCAGTTGTAGAAAGTGATAAGGTCTCCCCTGAGCCTAAGCTGCTTCCTGTCAGACTTGTGCTCCAGAACCTTTGCCAGCTTTGCTGTTTTTCTCTGGACAGGCTTCAGCACCTCAAAGAGCTCTAAAGGAAAAAGTCATGGAAACTTCGGGCTGCTGCCCAGAGGATGGTGGGTGAAGTAGCACAGGAGAGAGGCAGAGACTCAATCACATAGTCAGAGGCTGAGAGGAAGTGCTAGATACTCCTTTCTCAGAAGGGTAAGGAACACCATTTTACCTGGTAGTCTTGGTATAAAATTAATATATGCTCCAAAAAACGTTCTAACACTAAATATGCAAGCATAGATTAGTCCTCTCTACTCAAGTTTGGATTCTGGTCCAGCCATAGCACAGACAAACTCAGTTACACCAAGGAAATAACAAAATTACTAAATTTCCTTGATGTTGTCCCCATAATGTGAAGTTATAGAACTGAAACGAAAGGCTAAGCAGGCAATTATCAGCCATCGTGGCTATATCATATGAATGCAAACAAAAGGGGTGGGGAAGGATATAAAGTACACAGACCTACAATAATTTTGCATTTAACTAAAATTAAAATGAGAAATATCAGAAAACAGAGAAAATAACTCCAAACTTTTTGTGCAGTAAATGTATGAAATATCCCACAGGTGTGAAGTACTAGGCATAAAAACTGCATATGTATATTTGTATTTCTATATATAGTTCTTTGAACACAGAATACTGTCTGATTTCTCTACTATTTCCACAGATTTTGGGTAACACAGAGGGACAGAACAGACAAAATAACATCCTAAGGTAGGCAGGGATGTAGTTTTATGTAATGAGGGAGATTGCATCAGCCTGAACAAGACTTTCCATTTGTAACAGATTCATGCTGATTTAAAACTGATTAAAGCCCATTCTTCTCAAACAGCTTCCTCTTGTGGTATGTTCCCATGTGTCAGAGATGAAGTATAGCTGCTGCACGCTGGTGTCCATGAAACCCCTGATTGTAGGAGCCAGCAGCTCCTCTTGGGTGGTTCAGCCTGGGGGTGTGAGCCAGGGGCACTGTGCTGTGTCTCAGGGGATGACACCAGAGCTGGGCTTTAACAGAGCATCACTGCCCCTCGCACCCTCTGCACAATTCAGGCTTGCCGTGCTCCTGTCTGCAAACAGCCTGGGGAAATTTATTCATGCTGACTTGTTTATTAATACTTTATTTGCTCTGGCTTAACCTTGGCAGGTTACAATATTTTGTTCACAGTAAAAGAAAGATGAAAAAAAGACGAAAAGGGTGAAGAAGTAGGAAATCATGGCAATTAGAGCCTTTCTAAAGTTGTGAAAGGAGCTTCAAGTGATAAAAACCAGTAAGTCAATGGGGTGGTCCTCAGAGGCAGAGAGGAGATCTCTTCAGCAAAGCAGCTGAAGAGTAAGAAAACTTGTGGTGTGATTTTCAGCAAAGAAGGGAGATATAGGGAGATTACAGGAATCAATCTAAGACAGGAATGTTTTCTTATACTAAGGTTTGGGAATTTTCTTAACATTTAATTTCCTCATTCTTTACTAATGCCAGAGTGTGGGCTTGCACAGTTTTATAAAGCTCAATGACTAATACTCGGTAGGTATGTTGAAAGATATTTCTTTTGTCATTTTAACCGGAAATTGACCTCATGAGAATATTCTCCATAATGCCTATCCATAAAAACGAGAAGTTATGAACATGTTGCAACAAAATGTGATGGATACTGAAAAAAATTACTAATGTGAGGAAAAAAAAATATGTTTATAGATATTTTGTGCTTAGTTATAACTCCAACAACTTAAATAAATTAAAAATTATCAGCCATGCTTTCCTCCAGGTCCAAGTCTCTATTTTGAAAAAACTGTTTCATTATTTAAACTTGTTGGTTTACTGCTTATGCTTTAGAATATTTCCTGTAAGACCATTCTATCCCATAAAATGTATTTCCATCACAAAACAATATTTTTGTTAGAAAGCCTTCCTGGTAGAAAAATAATTTTTCAGCAAGTCTTAGTATTCGATGAAAAGAAGATCTTTGATATAAAAAAGATTAACCTCTCTCAGTTTACTAGAGTGTGAGTATTCAAAGAAACTATCAGTCCTTTTCTAAAGGACAGATATTAAGATGTCACTTGTAAAGAATGATTTACTAATTGAAATAAAACCTAAGGCTAAGCAAGGGTGACAAAATACCTCAAACCTGAAATTTACATTAGATTAATCCACTTTTGAAATCTGCTGTTTGACTGTTTACATTAATTTGTTTTAGCTTGATAAGATCAACAGTTTAAAATTAATTAATATTATTATGGAAAGAGACATACAACACACAGAGATGTTGTAATAAAGCTAGTTAAATCTGAAAAGTAAATTACATTATTGCTTCTTTCATTAACATATACTTCCAGATGGGAAAACAAATGTGTTTGGCAAAGCAGGACAAAGCAAATTAAGGTACACACCTGAAACACATTAATAAAGGAAGTATAGATAAGTTATTAATACAAGCTTAAGTTCTATCATTAGTCAAATAGAAAATAAAGGTTGTATAAGAAAATCCTCAAACATTCTTGCGAACTAAGACAGAAACAACACATACAATACAAAGCCAAATGCTTCTCTGTGGGCCTTGTGCTGTGTACTGTGGCAGAGACACTCAGCAAGTACCATGTCTGTCCTTTTATTTATGCTGCTATGCAAACATCATTATCCTCACTGTAAACCTGGAGAAATGAAGCACAGTGTGGTGGGGATGGGAAGATCAGTGAGCCAAATTTTCCTTTCTTCAGCTTGCAGCTTTGGAACTCTGAGTGTCCCTGTGAGGCAGAGGCAGCCCCAGCGCTGACTGAGCAGCAACCGAGGCACAGTGGGTCCCAAGCTCCACGATGTTATCACTCTTGTGGATAACTGTGCTCCTGAGCATCTGCTCTCCTCCTCGGAGCTCAGCTTCAAATCAGAGTGCAGGACTTTGCTCACATCTCTCTTTATTCTCCATGCCACATAAACTTCCTTTGATCTCAAATGGTCTAACTGTCCAAAGTGTCTTCTGCCATGTAAGCACGTCCTTTGACTCTCCTTCTAGTCCATCAGTTTTTATTCTTGCAAAAGACTTAAATCCTTTTATCATTTTCAAAAATGACTGACTTAGTCAATTTTTGACCTTTTGATCTAGTCATAAATTTTCAGTTCCCCTTTTTTTTCTTTTTTTAATATATATATGTGGTTGGAGGAATCATTTATCCCAACTTTATTTTGCTAACTATTCATGACAGGTTTCCTCTTGCTTTAGCAGTTATCTTGCAAAGTCCTGCTCAACTCACAGATGTCTCTTAGCACACTGAAAAAGTTCATACTTTCATCATGAAATCTTTCACAAAGAAACATCCATTAAATCTCAATGAAGAAAACATAAATAATTTACAGCATGTATACTCTCTTTTTAAAAGTTCTGAAAGCTGCAACTCAGTGCTTAAAATTTCATTAAGACACCCCACTTTGGGTGTGTCCCATGCAATTTCATGATCTTTCTGCATTTTGAATGTTAACTTAGCTGAATTTTGGCTCATAAACTCAGTAATAACTAGTGGTTTCTGGTCTTAGATATGTGTATGCATGTGTATATATATATNAGCAAATATTTTTTCAAAATTATATTTGTGTGTGAGTGGACAATAATACCTTATTTCTGTTTTCTATAACACTACAGATGTAAGGATGGGAAATGTTTTCATATGAGGTCTGTACAAACAAATAGCACTGATAAAATGCAGTTTTTATAAAATATCACAGAAGTGTGTTGAGGAGGAATCACCCATATCCATTAGATGTTCCAAGGCTGAAGATTGATATCAGGATCCTGCCAAGATAACCATCGAAGAAAGAAGCAGATTTCTTTTAACTTTCTCTCAGAATCAAGTTCTAAATTTTCCTAGAGTCTGGATTTGATGCTCTCAGACTATTATTTAGCAAGATAATTATATGGGAAGTATGATTTTCTATGTAGTAGTACATCCTGAACAGATAAACAGGAATATCAGTATGCTAGAACCAAATAATGGCAATTACATCTTTTATTGGCCCAGTTTGAGGTTCAATACCTTGGAATCTTCTTATTGTGTTTTAAGTTTTCGAACCAATGTCACTACAAACTGAAAAAACCCCCACATTTTCTAATCTCTTCAGAGAACCCAGTTGACTCCCTAAATGTAATTAATTAATCAACTTAAAAAGTAATTTATGTCAAACTGTGGATTCCAGAGGCAAAGACATGAGCATCACCAGCTGTGTTTTCCACCTACTGCCACACATTACAATGATATTGTATTCAGTCACCGATTTTTTCCAAGCCATGATCCCCTGCTCTCAGCCATAAGTTGTGGCAGTTACGGGGATTTTACACAGTAAGTCGCTGTCCAAAGGACTGGAAAATACAAAGGAAAAGAAAGGACAGAAATTTCAGGGAAAGTTCACATTCCTTGTTATGGTTAGCATTGAATATTAAAGATAATGTCAATGTGCAGGACTTCAGAAATACCATCTAGGATATGCCTCATGTTCTGTAGCACGGGCTAGACTAGTGCCACAGGACAAAACTGATAAGGTCTTATGAAATGTCACTTCACACTGAGTTTTATTTACTGTTGTTGACAATTATGCATGTAAAAATAAACTATTTAGACAATAAGGGTTTCTAAAGACGTGTCATATGTTCATGGTTAAATATGCTAAATGTCACATTAAAGCTGACATGGCTGTGGCTCAAGGCAAAAACACTGTCAAGTTGCCTATGATCCAGATGTGGTATATGTCATCAAACCGATCGTTTCTGTTTGACTGAGGTTTATAGTGCATAATATTGCTCATCAAATCTCCAGAAAAAGTGCTGCTCTCCACGAGAAAATTTTTCACCCCTTTTTGGTGCTCAGTTGTAGTTAACACTTGTCACAGACGCTGACAGACATTGCAGATATGTTTCAGTTACTGCTAGCTCCTCTTTCATTCAATATATGTATATGTGTGTGAGAAAAGCTAGAAGTAAATAAACCAGAATATGATTAAATTCTTGTGGAGAAATAATCCCAGTAGGAAATTATAGCTCTACAGTATAGTAAGCAGACTTGTGAATGTGTAGAAAATTTTAAATTTTTCTATTGAAGTCATATTAGACTGTTTATGGTCTAATAGCAAATGCTCTCTTGATGACATTTTCACCCTAGGTATTGGCTTTGTCTTTTTATTAGGAGATAAAATCAGTGCCTTTAAGAAATAAGCTTAAAGGAGTTTCAGTAGCAGTTGACTCAGCAGGCTACCTCTGGAGCAAACAATTTTGAGTGGAAATTTATAATATTTTGATTACCTTTAATGTATGGACTTTTAACACAGCTGGACACACATTGCAGTTGCACTGAGAATCTGTACTTGCTGGCAGATAGCATACTTTTCTTTTTGCCAGATGGATTTCTATCATCACTCATAACTTTTTTTTTTACATTAAGTGGGATATTTATAAACACTGTTTCAAGCATGAGTTTGCAGCATAAGTTAGTACCAATTAAACCCTCCAGGAGTCATTCCAGTTCATCCTGAAAATAAGCATCTTTCAAGATTTTATTGTAGCTCTAGAAATTAATAACAAAAATATCAAAAAGCCTTTATTTGGACTAGAGAGAGCCTTTGAGAGATGGTTGGTGTCACTTCCAGAGAAAACCGATGAAGTATTTCTGCCTTCCACAGAAAGAAGCTGATATAGTTTTTAGATTCAGAACACTCATTTTCTTGTTTCAGATCATTTCTAATTATGGCACTTCAAAGACAGAACAAAACCAGGTGTCTGCCACTTTTTTTCTCAAAATAGGGAGGCCTTTTCACTCATTTGGGTAAAGAGCAAAGAGTTTATTCTCTTTTCTGTTGCTGCTGCAATGACTCTGAAGCAGCTTTATGGGCACCTTGTAACATTGCATTGTTGTGTTAGATTGAGCCACAGTTTATCCCCTTCTCCCTAGGGCAAAAAACAAGACTACCAAGTGACGTAACCAGAACTCACTGAGAAAGCTTTGAAAGAGCCATTTGGAAAAGAGAGCTCCTTCCTGTTATCATGACCACTCCAACCAAAATTTCTTTCACTAAAACAGAAATGGGTCCTGAAAAATGTCAAATGAATGCTCTACAGTTACAAGATTAAATATTTGACATTAAACATACTTTTGCCTAAGTAGGAGGTAATTACACATATTGTGCATTGTAATGGAAACTATATTTTACTTATTTATTGGCTTCCCTTGCCTTCACCACATGAGGAATTTTAAATTTCGGAGCATCTGTTCCAATCTGTAACAAAAAAATATGTTGGAATCCAGTGGCCCTTCATAAAACAGATTTTCCATCCTCAATGCATGAAGTGTTGGGCAGGGAACTGGAAGCAGTAGGTAAGTTCAGCTTTCTCTCTTCAATTGACGAAGGGGAAAGGGAAAGAACAAGCACTATTTAGTCCTCTGGGGAGGGTATTTAGAGCTGAGAGATGGCCGTGAGGGCCAGAGAAGAAGGAGATGACTATCAGCTTGAGGCACTCACAGAGCTGGTGTCGCAAGCTGCACAGCTTTCACTGCTAGGCAAGCACTAAGATCAGTAGAGTGACTAATGTCTCCATATGGATATGAGGGAATGGACATAATACTTGTGTATTTTTGTGCCATTAGGACCAGACACAATTTGACAGCATGTAGAAAAAGTGGTTTTATTCATGTCTTGGACACTTCTTACACAAAGAATCTCTCATCAAAGAATAAACTAAAAAAAGAATAACTGCTCAAGTTAGTATCTGGGTGTCACTTCCAACTCTATGGCCAAAACCTGCAAATCTCCAGCATAGTCCCTGCCAGATCTATAATGAGTAATGCATTTGTTCAAATAGTTCAGGCTTCTCAGCAGCTCCATATCCCTGGAGAACTGTAAAGACAAGTAGGTGGGAGGAAGCTTCTCCACTTCTGACCCCATCCTACCATTGGCACCCCCCAAGCGTGTTCAGAGACTGACAAAAGAGACACAGTCCCACATATTTTTAGCACATTACCAGGTTTTACCACATAGAGTGTGCAAGTCCAAACTTGCTAAACATGTATTTTGTAATTACCTGTGAAGAAGTGTCTTATACTTTCTTCACAATCTTTTTACGTTTTCGGTGACAGTGGAAGATACAGTCATTCTTACACAGTGTTTCTTCTTTGAAGTGCAACGTGAGATGCAAATCTGATGGCACAGGAAGGCGCTGAAATAAGGCTTTGAAATAAGGCAACTATGTAAATCATAAGTCTGGAAACTGGTTTTCTGACAAAATGAGCAGGGCTTTAAAGTTAGGCTATTGCTATTGATTTCATGTGAATTATGTGGTTCTAGATGAGGTTAGGATTTGGCACTTCTGGGGCTGAAATTCATGAGTAAAGCTAACACAGGATTGTGTAATAAAAACGAAACATGATTATTTACTTTTGTGTAGCTTCTCCAACTCTGCAAAAATTGGTTCAGCTACCATCATTGTATGATTTTTTTTGCATTGTGCAAGAATTACAGAAAAGGTTAGCTGGTTTTGATAAAATAGAATCTGCCTCCTAGGGGGAAATTAAATTATACTTGACAGCTAAGAAGTATTCACATGACAAAGGAAAACAAGAATCAAAGCAAGTCATAGGATTCCAGATCTTTTCCGACAGCATTTTTGTCTGATTCATACCAAGCAGAAATTGAAATCCTATTTTTTTTTCTGAACAGCAACTATAACCTGTCTCCACATAGACTGCCTCAACCCATGGTGCCCCTTCTCTCTTGATCCAAGCATCTGGTCCTCTTCTTATGCCAACAGTCAGATTCTTTATCTACTTTTGATCTCTGAGCATGATCAAACTCAGGCCAGCTGTGTGGATTTAGTCCTTGACGGGTCCTTGTTTCTCCTGACTTGGTGCTCCTTGTCATTTTTCCTGACATAGATAAACCAAAGTCTTCACAAGTCTTTGTCGGATTTTAATCACAAAGTTAGCAGTATTTACTGTGTTGATAACTGAGAAGTCTTAGAAGACAGAAGAGGAGGTAGAGCACTGGCAGAGAATCGAACGAATGGTGAACAAATGAAGGCCAAGAAGCAGCAAATGTATACAACCAAGTTCCATCCTTGCAGTGTCTGGCCAGACAGAGCATTGCCAAGACAGACATATATTTCTTATCTGTTGCTAGTGATGAAATCTGGGTTACGGAGTTAAGCACCGGATAAATGGAGTAAAAAAATTCTCATTAAAAAAAGATTGTTCTGTAGACAGAAACTGTAGACAGAAAAGAGTAAAACAAGAAACAGAGAAATCAAGGGACAAAGCTGAAGAGATATGCTCAAAGGAAAACATCAATATGAAAGCTAATGGAAACCAAAGGGGTTTTTTCTGTCTATTATTGTTTTGTCGGGGTTTTTTTATGGAATGGAACTTTTCAGATCTGCAGATCTAATCTGAAAAGTGCTGCTATTGGTCAAATTACACCCTTTAAGTTTGTTCTTGGAAAGAGACATTTTGATTTTATTCTTCTGATAAGATCATTTCTTCTTCCATTTTCACAGACTGTTGTGTTTGAAAACAAAGCTGGCTGAGATGTCTTCTATAAAGTGTTCCTGCTAGAAAATGCCATTTCTTCTAAATCAGTTCCTTTTCTGAGAATGAGCAAGCTTCAACTTGACATTAGGCTCTTGGCTACACTATTCTTGAAGGCATTTCATGTTTTATTAATAGTAATTCATACAGACTGGGCAGAGAGCAGTGATTGGAGCAATTGCCTTATATTCACCTCCCTGATATGCTGCTGTCAGCACTGAGGTGAATGTTCTGACTGGCAATACCGGGAAGGGCTCCCTCCATCTCTGCCACGAAATAAACATCCTCTCACTACTTTTCTAAAAACCTTTGAAAAGTCTTGTTGATAGCCCAAATTCTGTATGCCTCTCATTCTAGTTACAGTCTCTGTCAGATGAAAAGCAAAACATTCTTTCCATGCCACCTATGCTCTTCCTTACTGGCAGTCTGCTGTCTATGGCACATTCTGTAAGATTTGCTTCTATCCCTTCAAGTTCCCATTGCTTTCAGTAGCTGGTTGTGAGGTTGCCACAGTTTTATGCTTTTGAAAATCTCTGAGGGAGGCTTCAAGTCCAAATCCTGTTCTTGGTATACATTTTCAGATGAGTTATTTTACATAAAAATAAATGACAGTGCATAAAACGTGCCTAATAAGCTGAACCAGTTATTAAATGTGTATTTTCTGTCTTTCAGTCACTACCATGTTAACTCAGTATTCTGGCTGACCAAGCACCTTGATTTTACCCAACACAATTTAAGCATAAGCTGAGAGCTGACTATGGGATAGAAATTCGGAAGGTTTCTCCCTAAATCTTATGTATAATAAAACTAAAAAAACAAAAAAAAACCAAAATAATACACCAAAATTTAATATATTCAAGCAGAAATGTGTTTTCTTAAACATGCCCAATGTTGAATGGCTTCCAGTCTGAAGTATAATCTAGGAAAAATAATTAAAGGTTTT
This sequence comes from Bombycilla garrulus, assembly GCA_013400315.1. Classification (NCBI taxonomy): domain Eukaryota; kingdom Metazoa; phylum Chordata; class Aves; order Passeriformes; family Bombycillidae; genus Bombycilla; species Bombycilla garrulus. The sequence continues at coordinate 348,483 of VXBU01001337.1, forward strand.
AACAAGAACTGTTAGACAGCCTTCTGCACTCTCTTCATCTCGTTGTTAAACAGGGGTCTCAGTTTCCTCTGAGTGCAGCTGGAATGTAATGTAAAAAAACCTGGTTCATGTCAGTTCAATTTATATTCAGTTTTTATTCAGTCCTTTTTTGCCATCAAAAGATACAGGCAGGGTATTTGAACCTCTTCTGATAGCACCAGGTCACCTGTCTGGGCCACATCAATGCTCTTAGATTTTATGTAGAAGTTTTCACCCATTTATTCTATTTGTAATACTACGAAGACTAGATGGTGTTTTATGCTTGGAATATAAACCAGAGTAGCTAAATTTTTTAACTGTAAGATCTTTTTCACGCTTTTTGAATGAGCTGTAAGAGCAAGAAATTATAGAGTTTGGGAGTAATGCCTTTTAAAAAGTTCAGGAATAATGGCTTTAAAAACTTTGCACCAAATAGCTCTTGCTTTATTCTAGTATTTCCTCCCCATTCATGTATTTATGTCTTCCTAATCTATGGACTCTCAAGAAAATGGTTTTTGTGAAAAAGGTTTCCTAGCAGTTACTATGGGCTACACAACAAGATCCTTTTCTGAATTGCCTTGAGGGGGGAAAAAGTAAGAGGAGCATATGTTATTTTGCATAATTACACATAATAAAATCAAGTAATTTGAAGGTAGGGCAAAGTGGATTTTTACTCTTTGATTGTTACATATATGTAAATAGGTCTTTATATTTCTTGCTGGCTACTAAATATAATCTAAATGTGCAGGTATTTTTCTTTTCCTCTTTATTATTTTTTTCGTTCTTAAGAGAAATGAAGTTTTCAAGACCACAACAAACTGTACAAAACCCCAGCAGGGAGGCCAGTTATTCAGAAACAACAGTAATTGCAGAGAAAACAGCAAAATATGCAACTAATTCTGGAAATTTCAGCCACTCACCCACCTGTGAGACCCTTCCAGGAGGAATCAGCAGCCCTTCAAACTGCAGACAAGCATTTGCTCCTCAGATAGTAACAAGGGTTCCTCCCTTCTGATTGACCTTGGTAAATGACCTCATAATCCCCTGTTTTCTTATTCAGGATTTCTTCCTTTTTTAAAAAATACATGGTAGCTATCAAGTTGTACACTAACAGCCTCAAGCAAGTGCTGCTTGTAAATCAGAAATATAATACAGATGAAATGCTGGTTCTGCAGTCAGTTTTTGGTAAGCAATTCAGAAGTCTGCTGCATGAAAGAAAGCCATGATTTCTTTCTCTTCTTCTCTTCCCCAATGTCTGTTCTAGCCATAAAAAGATTTTCAAAGGTCAAGTGTCCTTGTTTCTTTTATAACATCTATGTGGAGCCCAGGCAGCCAGAGATTGGAGGCTGCTAATTTACTATGAGACTCAACTGGGATAGAGAGCTTCCAGAAAATTTTTGGACTAGATGAGTGGAATTTCACCTATCAGTTCTGGAAGTAAAAATAAAGCTGATATTGCATACCAGAGGAATGGGAGACATCCAACACAAGGGATAGGATCTTTAGCCTGGAAGCCAGGCCAGCAGGCTAAGTAGTGAAGGTTGCTGTATCCTCCATCCCTGACAGAACTTTCCTTGGGACGAGCTGTTAATTGCCAGGTTTCTGGCGTAGCAGCCTGTGTGTCATGTACTGGCAAAGGAAAAGATAAGTTCTCTGTGCAACCACAGGCTGCAATGTGATCTTTAGAGCAGCTATGCCAATGTCTTATTGAGTTGGTGGCTATTGTGTAAAACAGGAAGTCCAAATGGTGTGTGTGTGTGAACAGACCCTCTGTGTGGAGAACTGAGATTCCACTGCTGTCTGCTGATCAACATGAGGAGCTGCCACCCATCTCAATAGCATTAGTATGCATTTAACTGCAGAAAAGCCTGTCCCTTCCCTGTTGTGCTGTAGCCCTGGGCTCTGCAGAAGACACAGTTATAAGGAAAGGCTGCCTGATATCTGCAGCCTTTTTAACTTTAGGACCAGTGTTAAAACTAGCGTCCATCTTCGGTAAGAAATAGCTATCCAGCCATTTTTATTGAGAAATCAGCCAGTAAAGCAATCTGTCTCATCCTGAAAGATATGTATTGACCCCACCTCCTTCCTCCTATCTGTTCTTTATTCTTCTCACAGCCACTGTCATGTTATCTTTTCCAGGTACCTGTCCCAGATTACAGGTGTGCTTCAGTGGCTCTGGACTAGCCTACAAGAACTGGCAGTGCTGTGTACAACCAGTTCCCCATGGCTGCTCACCAGCTCTCTGCAGCCTCTCTGATCGCCAGCCAGCGGCCCCAAGACGTTTGGCCACACAGCCAGGCTAAGCCAAAAGCACGCTCCCATCTTCCTACCTGCTGAAAACTTTAAGCTTGGCTGTAGGCACCCACAATTGTAGCAAGATTTCCTCTGTCATAACATTTAGACAACAGTGAAAACAACGAAAGAGGGACCCATCAGACACCAGGCAGAGTGTGCCCGCTCTGACAACTGCAGATCAAGGCCGCTGCTAAATGAAGCATGATCTGTGTTTCAAACACGGTGCAGAACCAGCCAAGGAGGCAGGAAAAGCCACGGAGAGAAAACAAAGCCTCGTTGAATTAACTCAAATCAAAACAGAAAGCCAGACTGTGAGGTCTGTGTCTTTCTCATTACTCCCTAATATACAACATCATAATGGATAGAAAGGAAATACCAGATTGAATATGTTAAGAGAAGGAGACTGAATTGTAAAATGGACATTTCACAGCCTATTCAAGGCAAAGAGGTCATGCTTTTTACCTCCTCTAAAGTATACAGAATTTCAAGCAGGTAAATTGAGCTTAGCTGGCTCAAAACAGAGTGGAAGACTGGCTAATTCTAGGGTTTAGTCTCTTTTTTCCTGATTCTATGACATCACTTTCTCTCTGTGTTTTTTTCTTATGTGTTTATTGGTTGGAAAGGTGGAATTGACAGATAAAGAAGCTGTGGAGTCTTCGTGTTTTAATTTTTCAGAGTTTCCAATACAAACAAAACCCCAGAAGGTTATTTCAGGAAAGGCATTTGCTGTGAATTTCCATAACTTAATTTTACACTTTTTTGTGTCTGATTTTTCTATAGGAAAGGAAAGGAAAAAAAAAAAAACAAACAAGCAAAATAAGAGTTTGGGTCCCTAAGTGAAGTCCAAGGCAAAGGGCTCCATTTATTTGCTACATGCTATACTGGTGAATGCAAACCTGACTGGTTTTCAAAAATAGCTCTCTCCTCAATTCCATTCAAAAAAATATGTTTTCTTTCATTTTGAAAGAAAAAAGTGTAACTTTTGTTACAGCTTACTGTTGGTTTGGACTGGACTGTCATAGGTTTATCTGGATCTTATAAGCCAACAGGAGAAGAACTGAGCAGACTGAGCAGAGCTGAGATTTTTTTCTTCTCTTTTTTCTATAGATATGAGGTTGTCAAGACATTACAATGTTAATGACTTCATTTTCCCAACACTCTATGGACTATAAGTGTCTCTTTAAATTGTGAAATAGGAAACTGGATTTTGAAGATGTCACATGAATTTTTGAGCCAAATTAACACATGTAATAATTTTTAAAATTACTGACAAAGGTTGTTTGGATTAGCAGGTAGAACTGATAATCTATCCTATGTTGCTGCAAGGGAGTACTCAAAATTAATATACATACTTAAAAGCTGTGACCTTTTGGGCTACATTCTGTAAGTACTTTGTCCATCAGGCTTGTGCTATAACTGTAATACCTTCACATGGCTTTTTTTATTTCAAATGCATGCAGTTACCAGACACCTCAATCCAAAACAGTTTAACAAATACTGACCTAATTTTACTTACCAACATTAATTGTGTGTGACAGCAGCAGAGAAAAGAGAAAATCCTGAAGAAGCTAGAGTTGCTTAACTATGGCTGCTTCAGCTCTTTTTTCCCTTAATTCAATCTTCCCTCTTTAAAGCTGGAAAGAGGGCTGCATGAGCGTGGTAGAAGTATCTATAAAACTAATTGCTGGCAATGAAAGAGAGTGACTATAGTGTTAATAGAAAGACACTTTAAGAGTTTCCAAGCTTTGATACCTTTTTTCCTGCTTTTAGATTTTTATCCAAAGCCTATATGCTGAGTGTAGCCCGGTTGTGTTTTCAGCATGAAGAATGGTAAAGAAGGTTCAGAGGCCTGTATAACATCAGCTGTTTAATGCTTTTGAAGTCTCTGGCATAGCGTATCATTCCTCAGATTGCCACCTGCATGATCCAGTGGATCTAAATTGTGGCAAGGGAGTATCAAAAGCAAAATTCAGAAGCTGCAGCAGGAGCAGGTTGAGCAGTCCTTTGCATAATCAGCTAGGTACGGGGAAATAAAATACCTGTGTGCCTCTTTGACCTCTGAACAGATCCAGGGTGAAAAGCACCACTGCCCAGAGTGTTTGCTCTGGTCATGTCTGAGTGTCCAGGTTCGATCCACAGCGGGAGCCTGCACCGGGAGATGCATGAACCAGGGCCTTACACCGGAGAGTCTCAGGTAGATAAGTACCAAAGAAGTGCTGGCTCACAGCAAGTCAGGATCTTCCCAAACGTCTCACGCTGCCAGTGCACACTGCACAGTGTGTGGCATCCTCAGGAGGTGTCTGGTGGAGAATTTTGCATTGTGCCCATCGCGTCACCACAGCGCCCGGTGCCAACAGTGGCAAAGGTGAGGAAATAACGTGAGGAACACAGCCAGTCTGGAGAGCAAGAGGAGAGAACATTTCAGCTCAGTGGCAAGAGGAAATTATGTCTATGAAATGTTACGTGAATTGAGAGAGTTAAACTATGACTAGAATAAAATGACTGTGCTTTAGCATTCTTTGATTTATCTATTACAGTGGTGATAATAATAATTCAATGGAATTACTAGGGTTTTGCTTTTTGTGTACATTTTAATAAAGGCTCAAAACCATTCAAGTACAAAAAATACTTGGAAGAAAATTATTATGCTAAATTTATTCTTTCTGTCTTAACTTAATGAAAAAAAAACCTATAAAGGAGTACATGGATGAAAACAGATTGAGGAAAACACCACCAAAAGTAGACCAAATGAACTCCTCCAACACAAAAAAAAAAACAAACCTACACCTGCTAATCCAAATCTCCCTTCTTTCTCTCTCTTTCTATTTTGACTTGCTGCATTCTGAAGCTCTGTGAGGCAGCTGTGTCCTGAAGATAAATGCCTCATGCACACCTGGTTTAGAGTCTCCCAGTCTTTTCTTGTTCTGTAGCTCTGTGAATTTCTGTCTATGGATGATGTGTAAACCCTTCAGAAACACTCTCCAGCTGAGCTGAAAAATAAGGCATTGTGGACACTCCTCTTCTGCCAAATAAAACCCTTGAAGTGCTGAGCACTTGCTTTGCAACTATTTATTTGGACCTGCCGTATCTGACTTTCCAAAGTTAAAGTTTTATTGGCCATTAAGATCTGAATTGCTGAATAGCCCAATGTGGGCACTAGCTGTGTCTGCTGCACCATTCAAAGAATTAAAATATTCAAATATATTCAGTCTGGTAAGTATCTTTATTAGTGAACTCCTCACAATGGCAAAAGAGAAGGAATGTGGTTTGTCCCAAAGTTTGATGACAAATATGAGATGAAATAATTTTCAATTTAGTGACAGATATGAAAAGACAGTATAGTCCAGGTGAATGAGGAGCAGGCAAAATGTCTCCTCATTTCAGATATGTTCCTACAAGTTCTTTTTCTTTTTTTAATTCATGCTGACAAGCAGACACTGAACCTAGCAGATAAATATTTTACTCAGATTTTATGCTGTCACTGACATGTTCGCGCAGCAAGAATCAAGTCTGCTCCTCATTTTCAGGGGCATGCCAAAGCAAGTGCCAGCCTACACAGCTCTGCTCTACAGAGGGCAGAATTTTCTCTGATGGATATCTCTGAAGCAGAGCACAGCTTCAGCAAATAGCAAACAACATCAATTCTGCAGTCCAACAAGTCAAAGGCATGCAGTACAAAGGAACATCTTCCTATATAACAGCGACAGTTTGGTACTCAGCAGTGGGAAAATGGCTTTGGTGACAGGAACTGGGCAAGTTCCTCCTGTCCAGAGTCATTCCTGTGTTAGCAGGGCTAACAGGGAACAGTCAGCACTGGCTCTGGTTCACAGGGTCTTTACCAATTTTGTTATTAATCATAGCTGCATTTTACCAAGCCCGAAAGAGGACTTGCATTAGTTATCACTCAATGCTGAATTATTTTCTGAATCTATCAGGAATTTCAAGGTTTGTTATACCGGTTGCTAGTTACTGGGTAACATTATAAAACGTGTATTAGGCTGTTATTCAGATGAAATTTTATAGCTATTTGATTTAGAAATTTAATACTGCAAGTTTCATACTAAACACAGAAATAGGAAGCCATGGTACAGAACTCCTCAGTTATGTAATGTTACTCTTTCCCATTTTAGTATTGTAAGGTATAAGCTGATAACCTACAGCGGTTTTATTCAGATGACTAGCTAATTCAACAACAGTAGAAAAAGTCATTTTGTAAGCACTACTGGGTGTTGATGCCAGCAGAACTTTTGTGCTTTTCTCTTTAGAATACCAGCACCTTCAGCTGTTAGTGCCAGGTACTTTTTATCCTCTTATTTGCTGTTCTCACTTTCCATCATCTTCTTTCACCCACTCTTGGAAACTGAACACAAGGAGTGCAGTTCCTAAGAGACCAGTGGCACAATAATAATCAGCTCTTTAGTAAGATTAAACAAAGCTGGAATATATAGCCAATTTCTGGCTCTGAGTTGTTAGTACAAGGCACTGCTAAACCACATCTGCTTAATCCAGACAGCTTCCAGTCAAACAAAAGGCAGGTTCATAAAATGATGATGAAAAGAGAGATGAATCACAAACTTTGCTGGCTAGCTTTCCTTTATCTTGGCATGGCCCAAGAAATGTCCACATTGTGAAATGATTGGAAGCTAATTTCCTTTGAAGGAAAGAAAGTAATCAGGGAAGGTGTTGTGCTGGAGAACGGAAAGAAACATGGTGCTGTGCTTCAAGTGAGGTCAGTGCTGCACTTTCCTTGGAGCTCTGGAGAGTGACAAACTGACCAGGCAATCATGAGCAGCGCCTCTGGTGTGCTGAGAGGATGGGAGCAGTGCAAAGGCTGATTGCTCCACTGCAATGGGCATGGGGAGCACTGTAGTAATGTCAGGAATGCACTGCCCAGTCCATCGATACTGCAAAACTCCACTGTCATTTTACTGGGAGACCAAGCCCTACGCAGGATTAGCATATGCAGTGTAAACCAGCTTTGCAAATGCACGGATAAACATGACTATAGCTGAACTGCCTTCCAATGGTAATGCTCTTTTTTAATACTTTCGGTGATCTGCTTCCTCAAATTTGTTTTGATTCTAGCTTGACATTTGGATCTTCCAAGCCATTCTTTAAAACCTTAGTATAGGAGGGTTTTTCAAAGGATTTTGCATTTAAAGCTTTAAAACAATGGGAAACAAATGTTTGTGATGCCACCCAGACTCACATTCAAATACTTCAATATAGTGCTACAAATTCCAAAGAGCAGCTGCATTTTGTCAAAGTGTTTTGAGGGGTTTTTTTAAACTGGTTTTGAAGAATACATTCTGCCATTTATTTTAAGTGTCACTTTCAACATCTATACATTTTTTGATATTTTCCATGAAGAATTTTTTTGAGTGACACAAAATGCCATCCAAATATCATATATTTATATGTGTTTCTAACATAAACATTTAAAAGTTATGCGTATGCACTTATATACAAATTTACATTTAATGTAGCGAAGAGCTACATTACAATGGCAGTCACAAGCAGAAGAGTAGATGCTTTGGAATATTTGTGAGTCATTCTGGCATATCGAGGAAATTGTTCAAAAGGAGTAGTTATAGCCTAATAAGGCAAAAGACTGATTATGTCTTGATCCATATGTGTACAAATATAATATTTTTTTCCTGGTTTGTGTTTTCATGGCACATCTTACCCCTCCTCTTTGGAATTATTGTTTTTTTCATTCCAGAATCCTAAGAAGCTCTCCCTAAGCAGCAAAAATCACTCCTAAAAGAGAATTTTACTTATCTTACTTAGTCACATTATATAACAGCTCCTGCAAAATTTCAAGGAACATATTTATCTGTGAACTGCTCAATGAACACTGTCCACACACAAAAATCTTTCCTTTGATTTCTTTCATTGTGCATCAATAGCAAACGGACTGATAACAGGAGCTATGGAGGATACAAGGAAAAGATGTTTCAGGGAGCTCAGGAAGATGTAGTCGTAATAAGTGAAGTAAATTAATGAAAAGGCATCCCTTGGTGACATTTCCAATCCTTTCATTCTGATTCCTGACAGAATAGCAGGAGTTGTGTTTCTGTTTAAGAATTGTTTCTTGCTTTGTTTGCCCAGGGACAGACCATCAGTGACTGATATCAGAGGCCCCTGAAGCTCCCTTCTTCTCACCTCAGTAACCCCTGGGAGGCTGTCATGATGCAGCTCTAGTAAACTTAGTTCTAGAAAGTACTCATGTGTAAAGATCTGACTCATTATGTGCCAATTTTCAGTTAAAATGCTTAACAAAAGTAGCACTTTTGCAATGTAAGTACTTCATTCTGCAAAAGGTTGAAGGTCAAATAAACCTTTAATAACCCTAAGTAATGCTAAATTCTGGAGCTGACATCAAAATGTGTTTCCAGTATGCTCACATTTTCACGTTAGCTGTTGATTTGAAGGCATGAGGAGAAACATGCTATGCAGTGAAGCATTTCATATGTGGTTTTCTTCCTCGTTCTTTCAGACTTAGGCAGAACACGCATCTCTTTGCTGCAGAACTTAATTCCTTCCCACAGTGCAGAGACTTTCAGGAACTCTTTATGAGATCAGGTTGCTGATAAAAGCATGTCAATACCACAGCCCCCAGGGCTCTGCAATAGTGCAGTTTACTCTTTCACTGTCATTCTCACCTACGCCTAACAGGTGATGAGAAGATACGGAGAAAGTGAGTCAAGTTTTCAGAGGGACCTAGATTGTTCTTACATCAAAGTCCCACTAATGTAGGATAGGGTGAAGACTATATAAGTTCATTCAGAAGCCTTAGTCTCTGAACATGGCCTGGATGAAGATCTCAGTGCAGATAATCTTCCTTCATGGCTGTATTCCAGTTGGTTTTCTTACTGTTAATTATACAATAGCCATTTTGGCCATAAAGTCACAGTGAACCCTGACCATTCATAATTCTTTCCTTTGACCTCCGAAGAAAATCTTGAAGGCTCGACCTCTCTGCTCCAATTTTTATTTGCACTAACATGTTGCTCATTGGTGGTTCAGTGTCCATACTATGACCTCCAGCCAATCTCCAAAGATCAGCATCAGAGAGAACCACTAGAACCACACACTATGGAAAAAATTTCATAGCCTTTTTTTAATGGATCTGCTTCCTCCACACACCAAGGGAATTTAAAAAAAAAAAAAGACATTGCCATGCTGTTCTGTCAACTACAGTATGAGAATAAAAGCTAGTCCTTCCTTCCTCACTGAAAATAAAGTTCAGCCATCTGAACAAAAACCCACTAAACAGTCAAAAGGACAAATACAAAAAAAACTAAATTCTGAATTTTAAGCCACGTGTCTGTGTGGTAAAGCTCAAGAGACTGTTTCAACATATATCAGATATTGCTGATCTTCTGAAGAGGTGATCCTCATGGAGTAGTAAGGTACTGTACTGTATTGTAGTATTCCTTTCTTCATCTCTCTGTCTGAAGCATTCCTGCAAGAAGCCACTATTTTTTCTTCATGACATTGTTTATGCCAGCTGCTAGTGAGAGCTGGAACTTCCTTAGGGCAATTATGATTTCTCCTTTGTCTCACCTGTAGCAGTAAGGTATACAGGTATAACTCAGCAGAGGACACTCGGACTCTGGTCCGGCCGGGCATTCAATATTCAAGAAAACTTTTGACTCCTATCAGGGACATTAAACAAGTACTGGATTTCAGTGAGTGAAAATTCATCCACTAGCCTTTATCAAAAACACACTAACTTCTACACATCAAAAATGGAAACATTCTGCCTTATCAGTTGTGCCAAGATGTTTCAGAACAGCTGTGCAGAAAACCACCACAACAGGAAACTAAAGCCTGCTGCCTACCCTTCACTCAAGACTCCAATATATCTGTGATGAGGCAAACTGGTCACTCAGTCCTCTTTGCCAGATACCCCAAACACAAAGCATTTTCAAATACATACACAGTTTAGTTTACTGGCACAAGAACTGTGAGGTAATCTAATGTGGGACTTCACACTGCCAGCATGAAACAAGTTGTAAAAAAGTGTAATTCAAAACACCATGGATCATACCCAGATTATAATTGAAACAGCACCTTTGGTAGTGTTCAGTAAAGCTGTGAAGACTGTGTATTCTTTTTTTTTTTTT